>JARHVA010002976.1:1975000-2205000 GCA_037957365.1 Torreya grandis
TTCAGATCTGGTAGTGTTTGTTGATTACAGGTTACTCACAGGGGTTTCTGATTGAGTGGGAGTATAGCAATGGCAGAAGGAAGTAAGCTATGAATGGAGAAACTGAATAGCATGAATGGTCTGATTGATGGAAAGAAAGAGCAGGTAAATAAAGATTGTTGGTTGGTTGCAGATCAACAGGGAGGAGCGGATGTTACAGGTGATGTTGCACAGGATGCTCTGGATAAAGTGGAATCTTGGTTCACAGATTCTTTTGCCTCTTTCCATGCAGTTCGAAATAGAGCATCTTTTCATGGGTATGTCTTTGGAGACTTTGGAGAGATTTATTTAGGAGCTGGAGAGCCTTGTCAGATTATTGACAAAGGGGAAGTGAAGCTGAAATTGCAGATGGACGACACTCAGTGGTTGAAGGAAGTCATGCAGGTACTAGTTTTGGAGATGAGTCTAATTTCTTCAAGAAATTTGGGTGATGGGAGATGTACTGTAACTCTCATAGTGGATACACTTGAATTAGATGGTGGTAAGAAAGTAGGTATCCTTTATCTATCTACTTATATTGCTGATTCACCTTTTGTTACAGAGATGTGGCTTTGTAGGCTTGGTTACATATGTAGAAGGAGAATGCAGGTTTTGAAGCGGAAGACAGATGTTTTTGACAAGCTAAAGAACTAGAAAGCCTTGGTGTTCATGGAGGAGATGACAGACAGAGATCAGGTGATGGAACTGAATTATTCTGAGCAGAGCAGGGTTGATTTGATTAGGATTTTGATCCATGGAGAGCTCACGGGTAAAAAGTTATCACTCACAGATGAACACAAGTACCGGCATCGGTCACACAGTAACCGACATCGGCAATAGGAAGACTGACGTCGGTCATGAAGAAATTGACATTGGCAGAAAGGATACCGGCGTCGGCCAGGGAAACGACGTCGACAATCAGGGTCAGTGCAGGAAACCAACATCGATCGAGAGCAGACTGGGAGATGGCCGAGATCAGTCACTGGAACGGATATTGGGTGGACACAAGTCTCAAACGCTCACGTGGAGGTCAGAAAGGGTAAGTGAACCTCATATTTGTTGTTCACCTTCTTTATATTGCTTACTGATGGTCGAGAACTAGGAAGATGTGAAGAGGCAATGCAGGTAGAGTCCAGATACAGTGGGAGCTTGGCATGGATGAGGAGTGTGAGTCCTTGGAGAAGAACCAAATAGGTATTTGTTGGTAGAGTTGTCAGCTGGAAGAAAGCACTGAGAGACGGAATGGATTCCCGTTTTAAAGAAGAGAGTGGATGGATACAAGAGACAGAAGGCCAAGGCATATGGTCTTGAAGAAGCTGCAGGACAGTGGTACAGGTTTTTACAGGTGGATGACTAAGCATGGCTTCAGTCAATGTCAATGTAACTATTGTGATTTTATTCTTACCAGGTGGATGATGAGTTGTGACATTATTCGGTTACTGTATGTGGATGGTTTGCTAGCAGGTTTTGTACATACAGGGATTTGCTGAGCTAAAAGGTAAGGTTAGTTCAGAGGTGTGTCATGAGGAATTTGGAGCAGCAAAATTCTTTGGCATAAGACACATGGAGATTTTATCTCCAGTGGGAGCTGATGTGAAGACGGTGTTGGCGAGGTTCATTACGCAGGATGCAGAATTGGTAAGCACACCAATGGCTGGACAGTTCAAGCTTAGCTTGAAACAGGGTTCGAAATCACATGAGGTCTATTGTAGGCCTGAGTTTTCCCAATTCAATGGGGGTTGTCGAAAAGTATGGAGCCAATTCAGGGAAGGAGTACTGGAGGGTTGTTCAATGGGACTAGCAGAAGGGATTCTTGTTATGCAGGGTCAAGTTCTTCACTACATGGATATGTAGGTTCGAATGCGGTAGGTTACTTGAATGACAGGTACAACATCACAGTTGTGTGGTGGTTGGTCTTCAAGATTGATCTTGAAGAGGGATACAAACTAGGAAATAGATTAGACGGGCTACAGATACAGGTACAGGTGCAGCTGTTTATCTCCAAGTGGGAGATTGTTAGGTTGTGGAGCTAAAAGCTTCACCAGGATGCAAACAGGAGAAGTTATGGAGGTTGCAGAAGAGTTGCGGAGTGTCACAGACACTGGCATCGGTCAGGACAACCGACGACGGTAGGAACGAGACAGAAGGCAACCAAGGTCGGTCATGGATTGACCGGCGTCGGCACCCCCAGGCAGTTAGGGACCGGCGTCGGTCGCCTGTGTGGTTCGAGCTGCGAGTATATTACGGGTAGTTGGTTGACGAACCAAGTGTTTACATGTTTAGAGATATTTTTAGACTGAGAGCTGTGGATTTAATTATTGTACTATTGTCTAATTATTGTTTGGATGAGATCTATATATGGACTCATGATTGTATTGTAAATGTGTGCTAGAAAGCCATAGAGCTTTTAGAGAGAGCTAGTGTAGCTCCTCCTAGTTCCAAAGGGGTGCTGAGTGTGTATGATCAGGGAGAGTTGCAAGGTCTGCAAGGTCAAGGAGCTGATCCACCGGGGTACTGGTTGAAGAATCATAAGGACTTGGTGAGGCAAGGACAAGGGTTCTTTAGGGGTGTAGAGATATCTACATGGTGAGTAAGGTCTAGTGATTTGTAGGTAGCAGCAGAGAGTAGGAGATCTACTTGGAGTACGGTTGTGTACTTGGTGAACTGGCAGCGTGTTACTGACTAGTTGGATAGGTGAATATCAATTCTATATTGGAGTTGATTGTTGGGACCGAGAGAGAGAGGGAAGAAGGTCTTGAGGCGTGGTGAACCTTTGAGGTGGAGGAAGAAGTGGCATCTTCCTTATTGTATATTCTTCTGAGTGATTATTAATATAATTGTGTATTGTCTCTCATATTCCTGTGTTGTTTCATATTTCTAGTTACTTATTGATTCTGGTATAATTCCGTGTTTAGTTGCTAATACAAGAAGTAATCACATGTGTTCTAATTGGTAGAGCAAGATCCTGACTCAGTAGGGATCAGAGCATGTTTATTGTTCTAGGTTTCCCTGACATCCCACATGTGCTTTGGTCTCTCACATGTTCCAAAGGTCTTTCACCTGTGTCAAATGTCTCCCACATGTGCCAAAGGTCTCCCACATGTGTCTTGGTCTTTCATATATTCTAAAGATCTCCCACATGTGCCAAAGGTCTCCCACATGTACCTTGGTCTCCCACATATGTTAAAGGTCTCCCACATGTGCCAAAGGTGTCCTTCATGGAGTGAAATGCACCACTCCATTCACATGGCTTAAATTCCATGGGAGAGCCCCTGTGGGCCATGCCATATCATTCACAATCCACCTCATATACTGCATCACCTACCACATCACTAATGAATAGTGATAGTGAATAGTAAATATGTGAATAGTGCTTATATGAATAATGACTTGGTGAATCGTGTCCCTATGAATAGCGCCAAAGAAATATTGGAATGACCTATTTTCCTACAACATGAAATTAATTGCAAAGGGGATATGACAAATCTGCCCTTCCCAAAGTTGCTTATCCTCAAGCAATTCCAAACCATAATGCTCAAGAATCATTATGCCCAAGTGTTAAATCAGATTGCAGTGCTCATGTAATCTAGCACCTGTCCCTATCAAGTGAGACAAATTATGCAAAAGATTACTACAAGATATATGTGGCCCAACATTCCTAACACCCTTGTGCCACTCATGTGATTTGATTGCCTTTCTGAAAAATCTCTTAACCCCACGAGCATAAATGTCAAGTAAATGTGCATGACTCACAATAACATGAATACAAACCTTCAAAGGATCCTTGATGCAAGGCATGACTTTACACCACTGACTTGGGTTAAGAAATGGAAATGTGATGGTACCATCTTGACTCTGAATATTTCTAGGATCCTAGACAAATATAGAGAACTCTACACCATGCATCTGTTGTACCACTTTGATATTCATGAGAACTTTTTATTTGAGACCCTCCCATGAGAATATCTCTCTATAGGTTGTGAGTGGTCCTATATTTCCCCTTAGTGGTGCATCATGAAAGGCTCCCAAAACATTATCCTTCACTTTGGATTCATAAACAAGGAGGATTCTAGTTTTATTAAGCATGGGGTCATCCATTACTATAGACTATTGTCTCTCACATTCCCATCAAGGAGGTTAGTATCAAATGTGTTTCTAACATATTCCTCCATGATAGAGACATTCCAATTGGAAAAAATAATAGAAAAAGAATATAGATTAAGCATCCTAGTAAGAACATCAGTTACTTCATTACTTTTCCATTTATTGTACTCTATCAAAATCATAATATTGGAGCTTACTCACCCATAACTTTAGACTATTATGAGATGTTTTCACCCCACATATTTCACAAGCTAAGCATTATCAGATCTTGGGAAAAGCATGTATGATGACTAGCATTTCTTTGCCTAATTCTTCCAACTTCCAATCTTCAATTGCTATGGGATCCCATTTCTGAACTGATACCACCCCAAGTCCTTCACCTGTAGTTTCACATTCTATAACAAATGGAGGTGAGACATCTAAAATAATGAGTATTGGACATGAAATCATTACCTCTAGAAGCTTATCCAAAGATTTTTGCTTAATTTTTGACCATGTAACAACCTCCTTCTATGTCATATTAGTCAAGGGTGTTGTTAGATGTGAATAACCCTTAATAATTATTTTGTAATGACTACAAAGGCCATAAAACCCTCTTATATGTGCCAATGTGGTGGGAGGAGGCCAATCCAATATAACTTGGATCTTATGCATATTTATCTGAACACCTTGAACACTAATTACATGTCCCAAGTACAAGATATTTGTCACCATAAATTCACATTCAAATTCTTTTACAAGGAGAGCCTGTTTCTCTATAATTTCCAGGAATATAAATAATTACTTCAAATTATCCTTCCAAGTCTGACTACATATCAAAATGTCATTAAATAAAATTAAAATAAATATTCTCAAATGATTCTTGAATACATGATTCATATGTGATTAGAAGGTAGCTGGTGCATTTGACAAACTGAAAGGTGTGACCAATTACCAAAAATGTTGCAATGACATATGAATACTATATATGACATCTCCTCATCCCTTATGCATATCTAATAGTAATCTAACCTCCAATCAATCTTTGAACAGTCTATTATCTCATGTAGTTTATCAATGAACTCATCGGTCCTAGGAATGGGGTATCTATCTTTGATAGTATTCTTTATATCCTCTTTTTAGTTCCTTGGGCAGTAGTAAGGTGCAATTATGATAAGCTTGGAGCCTGATTCCCAGTCTATGATGCACTTGAGTCTTCCATCAGGTGGTAATCTTGGAGGCAAGTCATGAAACACCATAATATGTTGATAAAAAATCTTATGAATACATTTCTTACCCATGGATGAAGTGGTAGGCATCACCAAACAACTTTCATCCCATGAACTTGAATTTTTTTTAAAAGCCTTTCCATCCCTCTAGTTGTGACCCATTTTATATCTCTATTAGTTATTCCCTTTATAACTACCTTCTTCCCTTTAGATCTAAATAGGAGTTCTACAATTTGATGATTTGTTGAGTACTCCCCCATAGGATGGAGCCACTGCACACCCAAAACCACATCAATATCACTTGAACCAATAACATCAAAATCATCATAAACCTTAAGGTCTCCAAGGACTCGGTCAAGATTCAAAATCCTCTTCTTGCATGGTATGTCAAATCCATCAGCTATGTTACACACTTCAAGTCTCCTTCTAGACTTATTCCAAAGTGAAGGCTTTGAGCAATATTTTTGTTGAAATACATTAATCTCTAGATTAAATGCCTTCATGTGTATTAGCTTATTATCTAGATCCCATATTCTTATGTACAAACAATCTTGAAGTTTAGAAAAATAATCGTGCCAACCCCTTTGAGCTATATAGAGTGGCTACAATAAACTTGTGCTGACTTTTTCATGCCTTGAACTATTATTAAAAAAATAATCAAGGTGCTTACCTTCATTACTTGATTTGAAAATATTCACAAGCTCACATCCAAATTTAATATCTGTTATGACATTCTTCCTATGCCTTCCAATAAGATCATCTTGATACTTAACTTCATATTTTTTTAGAATTAGAAGATTTTGCTCAAAATAAAAATTCATACCTTCCATCTTCTTAGTGAAATCATCCAAGGGTTGCTTCCTTTTTGTTTCTGGCAACTCTAGTTCTTTTTCTTTCTCATCAACATGGCCATTTGGTAGGCCATCCTCACATAACATTGGTAACTTATTTTCAATATCATGTTTCATACATACCATCAGTTCCTTCTTGACTTCTTTAAGATAAACATTTTGTGTCAATTCAATCTTAGAAGTCAATGAAATATTCTCTTCTAAATCAAAATCCTTACCTTTGATTTTTTGTAGGTGTTATTTTTCTTGAGTGGATATCAACTTAGTTTTATTAGCTCTTTCTATCCATTAATCACACCTTTTTTAGATCTTCATCACATCCTCTATGCTTGTATGCAATGTAATTAGTTTATTTTCAACCACATTTTCTAGTTCCATTCTTTATTTCTTCTGCAAGAAACATTTCTCCTCAAAATCTTCTATGGTAGGTTCATCCACGCTTTGCTCTCTTTCATCTTATTGTAAGATTGTTTTATCTTATTTAACAATCTCTTGAAGCTCTAGTTCTACCTTTTCTTATTTTTTCAAGAATGCTTCTTCTTCTGGAATGATCCCTACCACTACTAAATAATCATGAAAAGACATGGCCGCCTTAATTTCTTTAGATAGATCATGATATTATTTATACTTACTAACATACTTAGAAATTATGGGATTCATTACTTCTTTCATTTATTCTAACAAAAACTTGGGCTTTGTAGGCCCCAAATAAAATTTCAAGAGTCCTCCCATGAAGATCTACTAAAGAATTAATTTCCCAACAGGTTGGCAAGATCACCAGCTCTTATACCACTATAATATCCCTGAATGGGATATTTACTAATAACACTCACACTAACATAATCCTAACTCAACCACTAATGTTATCATACCACTGTAATATCCCCAACTAGGGTATTATATAAATATACTTAAATACACGACTCCAACGTAAACAAAGATGGAATAGACTCAAACTCAACATGCATGAAATAAGAAATTGATGCGACTACAATATGGAAAACTTCACAAATATGGAAGTATACTTAGATAGAATAATATACGGGAAGAACAACACTAGCTGATTATTATAATCTTATGAAAATACATGAAATACAAAACACACACACATATTGAACAACTACACAAACCACACACAAATTGGATCTTCTTGAAGCTCTATTGCAATCTTTGAATGAGATCACCCTCAAGAATCAAAGGGTTTTCATCCTCTGATTATGGAACCAATGGGTTTCTATCCAATAATCACCAAGGAATTACAAGGGATTTCATCCTTAAATTCTGTAGCTGAAGCACAAGTGCATCAAACCTATATAGAATAAATTATAATGGAAAACGATGTCCATTACAAGGAGAGAACCATCTTTAAATATAAAATGAGAGGGAGAGAGAGAAAGAAGGAGAGGAAACTTCATGAACAAAGAATAAATGTGTCATCCTTGAAGTTGGGGTACTATTCATCAATAATGACATTTGTCTTACCCATGTGCAACGTCTCCCACATGTGCCCTGGTCTTCCACATGTTCCAAAGGTCTCCCACATGTGTCAAATGTCTCCCACATGTGCCAAAGGTCTCCCAAATGTGCCTAATGTCTCCCACATGTGCCAAAGGTCTCCCACATGTTCCAAAGGTCTCCTTAGTGGAGTGGTATGTCCCACTCCATTCACATGCCTTAGATTAAATGGGATACCCTATGTCAACCATGCCATATCATCCACAATTTATCTCATATGATACATCATCACCTACATCACTAGTGAATAATAATAGTGAATAGTAAATCTATGAATAGTGCTTGTATGAATAGTGACTTGGTGAATAGTGTCCTTGTAAATAGTGTTAGAGAAATATTGGAATGGCCAATTTTCTCACAAAATCAAATTAATTGCAAAGGGGACATGGCATAATCCTATTTGAAGTTAATGAAGACTTTGTGCTTCGCCAGACACTCCCTCAAATGAACACATTGATCCTCAGGAATATCAAAATCCTCAAAAATTTTCCATGACCAAGAAGACAAACCATTTGCCTATCATAATTCCAAGTAATTCAAAACCAGAACAACCCAAGATGCAATGAGAATATTTTTGTCCTCAATTGAGTTAAAAAGATCTGCCAACGGTTTATGCCCATTCCAAAAGTCCTCCCAAAAATTTGTTGAATGACCATTATTGAAGTTCTAGGAAATGTGCTCTGAAATCAAAGCCCTGAAATTCAAAAAAAATTACAAAAGTGAGAACCTTTTGGGGGGATAGTAATAGAAATCATACCCCACAAATTTTCCAAAACTAGGTATTTACTTCTTAAAAGTCTACACCACAAAGAATTTTGTTTTAAAATAATTCCCCATACAAGCTTGGATCTAAGAGCCCAATTTTGGAGACTAAATTTTTTCACTCCTGCTCCTCCCATCTTTTTGACTTTGCAAACACTCTCCCACTTCATCAGGGGAATATTCTTCTTGATCGAAGAACCTTACCACAAAAAATCCTTCATGATTTGATTCAAAACCTTAACCACGTGATTCAACAGTTGCAAAACTAAGAGACAATAAATGAGAAGAGAACTCAAAACTGATTTATTAAGGGTAATATGCCTAGCCAAAGATAACCACCTTCCTTGCCAAGAGGCCAAACGAGCCTTGAATGAATTGATCAAAATTTCCCAATGAATAACATTACTAGCACCAGAAAAGAAGGGAACACCAAGTTATTTAGATAGAAGTTTCCCAATATTGAAACCCAAAACCAAAGAAATCACCTATTGTTCTTTTTTTGAGTAGTTAATGAAAAACAATTCTAATTTTATTACATTCACCATTTGACTAGAAGCAACCTCATAACTGGAGAGAATATATTTAAAGACCTAAGCTTCACGCATAAAATCTTGAGCAAAGAGAAAAGTATCATCAATAAATTGATGATGAGTGATATTTTCCAAACCTTCTAAGGCTTGAATACCCTGTAAACTTGAGACCTCCTTTGCCTTCTTCACTACACGACCCAAGGCTTCATCCAACAAGATAAAAAGAAATGGGGATAAAGGATCCCCTTGTTTGATACCCCTAGAAGACTCAAAGAACCCTATCAGACTACCATTGATCAGAATATAAAACTTTGGCCTAGAAACACAACTAAAAACCCAATCGTACCAACCTTTCCCAAAGAAAAATTTCTCTAGGATTTTGATTAGAAAGTGCCAATTTACTCTATCATATGCTTTGTTGATATCTAATTTGAGCAACATTCAAGCAATGATTATACCTTCCTGAATGTCCCTACCTGGAACAAATCCAACTTGTTCTTAAGAGATCAAGGATTCCAAAATAGGTTTGAGCCTTAGTACCATTGCTTTAGAAATGATCTTATAAGTTGTATTACACAATGAAATAGGTCAAAAATTCCCAAATTGTTTTTGAGAGTCTCCTTTATGAAAAAGAGATATGAAAGTGATATTTAAATCCATAATTACCTTTCTTCTTCTCCTCGAATATTCCACCATTTGAAGCACATCTTCTCCTGCTATCTCCCAAAAAGATTGAAAGAAGGTCACAGGAAACTCATCAGGACCAGGAGCTTTATCCTTATCCATCATAAAACCACTGAACATACCTCCTCCAAAGTGAAGGGTGCCATGAGTTTCACATTTTGTTATGGAGATACCAACCTAGGAATAAAACCAAGATTATCATTCTAAGCCCAAAGATCATAAGCCTTTCTATCATTAATCAAGTTTATAAAGAAGTTAACAGCCTCCCTCTGAATATCAATTTGTGTATCCAACACCTTACCATCACAAGAGTGAATCTTCGAGATGAGAGAAACATTATGCTTAATTCTCACCAAGTTATGAAAGAAAGTAGAATTTTGGACACCTTATTTTAGACAATTAGTTCTCAAATTTTTATTCTAAAATATATCTTCCCTCTGTAATAGTTTCTCATAATCATCCATCAAGCATTTCTTTGCCAAAAATGAAGCTTGATTCATACCTTCCCTGAAGACTGTCAAATCTAGATTTTCCAAATTTGCTTCAACACAGAGTTTTTCCTAAAAAATAGTTTTAAATCAATTGAGGTTCCAATGATGAAGACAACTTTTAATGAATTGTATATTTTTGGCCATCCAATACATCAGAGATCCTAAAAAAATAGGGTAAATCCTCCACCAAACTTGCATAAGACCAGAAAGAGAGGGATCCTGAAACCACACATTTTTGTATTTGAAAGGGCAAAGACTCATAGGATGATCCACATTAATATAGAATTCCACAAGGAAATGATATGATCTTGAGAAGGGAAAGATGGAGCTTTTCGAGATCCAACTTTGAGAGAGCCAATTGGATGAAACCAGAAAATAATCCAATGGTTCAACAATATTATTCTCTCCACTTCTTTTATCACTCCAAGTATATAACCCCTGCTTTAGCCGAATATCACTTAACTCATTCTTAGTGACTAATTGAACGAAATCTAAGTTAGCAAGAGGAAAGCTTATCGTTCCACCTCGTTTCTCCATAGGGGACAAAAAAGCATTAAAATCACCACCGAACACAATCTTTGAACCAACATAGTAAGATAAAAGATAGATAATTCATTCCAAAGCAAGAGTTTATGGGTTGAATTATTCGGTCCATACACATTACAAAATAGGAAACTCAAATTAGATCTGAAACTTGTGATTCTATATATTTGCCAATTTGTCCCAGCTTCCAACATTTCCACTTGAACTTTGGAAGGAACCTAAAGAATAAACAAACCACCTGATGCCCCTGAGGCTTCAACAAAGGCATTACTCCATCAAACTAGCAGCTTTTGACAAACTCAACTTAGTTTCTTAAATCAAAACTACATTAGGATTTTTGGAAAAGAATAGACACTTAACCAAGCACCTTTGGTTAGGGGCATTAAGACCCCTAACATTCTAAGATAAAAGTTTCATGAGGATCGAAGGAGGATTTCCACCTCCCGCTTATTAGGACCAAATAATTTAGAGAGAGTACCTTGTTTACCCACTAAAATTTCCCTAATAACTCGCTCCTTAGCTAATTGTTGCCTTACTTCTTAGCTTTACCATAATTAGGAGCCTGAAGGCAACTTAAAGATTGATAAATAGATAGGATCTCCCTGGAATTCAAATCTTCCTCTGAATCTTCATTCTCCAATTCTGAGCCACTGTCTAATTCCTCAAAATTAGGATTCTCAACCAAAATCTCTAAATTGGGAATCAAGCCAACCTTAGGCGCCCTTGAAACTTGAGAAGAACTCTAAAGAATATATCTAATAGCTTCAAATTGTTCAGATATAAAATCACATCATTTTAACGAGGAAGGGGACATCTCATCTCCCTTATCCAGCTTATCAAGAAGAGCCTCAGTTTTATAAAATTTTGAGGGAAGAGACATTTCAAACCAACTAGTTAAATTTCAATCCCTCTTGAGCCTTAACAAAACCATTAACCTTGGAAGAAGATGTGACTAAACTAACATGACCTAGAGCTTGATCCACCTCCACATTCTTTCTAATATTTTTTCATCCATCATAAACCATTACTTACCATTATTATGCAGGTGAAAGGCTTTGGATGAAGTTGTAATTGGTTTCCAAACCCTTGACTTATGCCCCAAACTTGATGCAGAAACCATTGAAACCAACTTACAAAACTTTTGAGTATGTCTTGTACATCTGCATTTGAAACATCTAAACGAGAGGTTTGCAATATCAACCGATTGAGACCAAGTTTGCCCCCGCATTTTAATAAGAATATTCTTTGGAATAACTGAATCAAGATCCAATAAAACCCTAATTCTCACATAGGAAGCCAAAACTCCCTTCTCAGTTATTGAATCAATCTCTAAAAAATACCCTGACATATTTCCTAAGGCTAAAAGGTAGTCAAAACCCCAATACTCTAAGGGAAGACCATACAACCTGATCTAGACTGGATAGTTGCCTTGTTGCACCAAAAGAATGTCAAAATTAGGTTACCATTATTGAAGCCAAGGGTCCAAGCCTCCAATGGACCAAAAGGGTTGGTTAAGAACCTTTTTCTTCAATTCCATATTTGGGAAGATGATACTGATGAAGCACTTGGGCAAAAATCTAACCTCAATTTCCTTCCCCTAACGCTCCTTCACCCAAAATTCAATCTCTCCAATTATTGGTCATTTCCTTGCAAATTTACCTATAAGAGATCGTTCCTCTAGGAGAGAAATATTCTAAGAAAGCTCAGTTGAATCCCACAGAAGTTTTTTTATCTTCACCAGCTTTGATCCCATCCCTCGAACGAAATGTTGAACCACCAAATCCATCTTCTACTCTATCTCTATGCCTTCCCTCTTTTACAACGTGATCAATAGCCAGAGGGAAAGAATTTGCACCAATTACTAGTGTCTCTCTAATCTTCGACTCCTTCTCCTGCACCAAATCTTCTGAAACCTCCCAAGACTCAACTCGATTGTTGCCTCTAGCTCCAACTGTTTCTTCACCAACTGAAAACCCTAACTAATCACTAGATTTCCGAATTTCTTCCTCCAACACCTGACGATCCACCCTCAAAAACCTACAACCCACCCCCAACATGAAGGAAAGGGCTTCCTTCTACTTTTTTCCTCAGTCACATATCATCTCTCATTATAAAATGTTTTATTATTTTCAATAAAATATAACATTTTAAAATATTTAATTATTTTAAATGAAAAAATCCAAAAACATCATTACACAAAAAAAACTTCTAAAAATATTTTACTAAAATAGTTGGAAAAATCTCCATACATTAAACTTTTAAAAATATCTTATTAATGTAAATAACTAAATAAAACAAACTTCTCAAAATAATTTATTATTTTAAATAAAAAAATCTAAAAAAAAATTCTTACCAAAAAAAAACCATTCAAAAAAATTATAATAAATAAAAACTTTGTAGTGCTTTACTCAAACATTTCCATTTGATATGAATTGAATTCCAATTAATATATAATTCTAAAAATGTTTTAGTATTTTATGAGATTATACCATCCCTATTTATATTATTAAGGGAGTGGTGGAGACAATAACATTACATCATGGAGTGTTTTAATATGAAGAAAAGAATGAATATTTCTTGAAATTAATCGAACAATTTTTTATCAAATAATTATTTTAAATAAGAAGATAATTTTTTTTTCTTTTGGGTTAAGAACATTCTTAGTTTTATAAATTATTTGATTTTCTAAACTATCATTAATTTTTTTTATTTATTCAACATTTTCATTGGAGTGATTATTAAGCAATTGTAGGTAAAATACTATCATATTTTAACATTACATATTTCAAAAAATAGAGTTTGTAATTTAAAATCCTTTTTAATACAAAATTTTATTTTAAAAAATTATTAATATTAAATAAGGTGTAAATTAAATTTAATAGAAGTATTTATATTTTTGAATTATAAAACATAATTAATTTTTCAAAAAATTATATTATATATATATATATATTTTTTTTTTCTTATAAACTATATTAATAAAAATAATATTAAACAATTAATTATATACAAAATTATGATATATAAATTTCGACCATCAAATTTAAACCCTAATATTTTAGATGACCTAGAAACATTATTTTTATGATAATCTTTCTTAATTTCGCCTTTCTTATAACATAAATTTAAAGGATATTTTCTAACTAGAAAATGGATTTTGGGAGTTCCAAGAGAAGAATGGTGTTTAACACAGAAAAAGAGAATGATTAAAAATTGATGGCTGTTTAGCAGTTGTTTTGTTGGTTTATGTAATTCACAAGGAAATAAGCTTTTCCACCTCCTCCCACCGACCTACAAATCTGCCATAAACATACGGCCTTTTAACTACTTTTAATGAAGGTGCTGAGTTCTTTTAATACTAGTTGTTTAATGTGTGTTGCAGTTGTTGTTAAGCAGGCTGCATGGAGTTCAAGATAGGAGCAGCAGGACAGAGCACATCTGCAAGTGTAAAGGTGTTGGGATGGACTGCTGGTTTTTTCCTACTTGCTGGCCTGTTCATCTTTTGGGAGGGAGACCAATCATGGCTTCAAAGTGCACACACGTTGCAGTCATGCAACACCAACAACAATCATCTCAATGTTTCCATGGCACTCCAGGAAGAGGACCGTAATGCTACAACTGTTATGCAAACAGAAGGGATCAATGGAGTCGGCAATGTTTCCATGGCACTCCAGGAAGAGGACCGTAATGCTACAACTGTTATGCAAACAGAAGGGATCAATGGAGTCGGCAATGTTTCCATGGCACTCCAGGAAGAGGACCGTAATGCTACAACTGTTATACAAACAGAAGGGATCAATGGAGTCGGCAATGTTTCCATGGCACTCCAGGAAGAGGACCGTAATGCTACAACTGTTATGCAAACAGAAGGGATCAATGGAGTCGGCAATGTTTCCATGGCACTCCAGGAAGAGGACCATAATGCTACAACTGTTATGCAAACAGAAGGGATCAATGGAGTCGGGCAATGTGATCTGTTCAGAGGAAAATGGGTGTATGATGAATCGTATGTATTATATGCAGATGGCTCCTGCCCTTTTGCCAGCAATGACTTCAACTGCCGCAAGAATGGCCGAATGGATTCGGATTACGAGAGGTGGAGATGGCAACCACACGAATGCGATCTTCCCCGGTCTGTAAATGCCATTGATGTCACTGTAACATTTTGTATGTTATGAATGCATGCAGGAATGTAACTCTGTGTTTTTGTGGGATTCTGCAGATTTAATGCCTCACTAATGTTGGAAACATTGAGGGGGAAAAGACTGGTGTATGTGGGAGACTCCATAAACCGTAACCAGTGGGAATCCATGCTCTGCCTTTTGAGGGCGGTGGTGCCACACGATGGAGGCAACATGAAGGCCAAAGATAATGGCGAATTGCTTCAGTATTTTATAAAGGTGCTACTGTTACAGGGAATGCATGCTCTGCCCTTTTTTGCCTTTTTTGAAAACAAAAACTCAGACTGACGTTGGACATTGTTTACAGGGTTATAATTGTTCTGTAGAATTTTCATGGGCTCCGTTTCTGGTAGAGCGGAATCTCAACAATGGTAAAGAAACTTTGAGGATTGATATCATTGCTCATCAATCGCAGCACTGGAGAGATGCAGACATTTTGGTTTTCAATAGTGGGCACTGGTGGACACACCAGGAGCCTTATGAAGGGTATGTAAGCCTTAAGCACAGAAATCCCAAACACTGAAAATGTAATGTAATTTTAGACTGTGCACACAGTATTATGAAGGGTATGTAAGTTTCAAGACTGTGTGCGCCTTTTTTATATTCTAAATCACTAGAAGACTAATAGAGGTTTAAAAAGTCTTAGTTTATCTGTTAAAAAAGTCTTAGTTTATCTATGGAAAAATTTAATAGGGTATCCAAGTTATATTAGGAATCTTAAACATTAAAATATAGTGTGAAATAAGTCTTGGAGTAATTTGAGATGAGTTTTGGAGAAATTTATATTTGATGAAATGTAATTTGAGATAAATTTTGGAGTAGATAAGTTTTGGGATAGTCTTAAAGTAATCCATATTTGATGAAATATAACTTCAGATCAGTGTTGGAGTAATTCATACTGGATGAAATATAACTTGAGATAAGAACTGGAGTAATTTTGCAGTAATCCACATTGGATGAAATACAACTTGAGATAAGTTTTGGAGTAGTCTTGGAGTAATCCACATTCCATAAAATATAACTTGAAATAAGTCTTGGAATAATCCATATTTCATGAAATGTAACTTGAGATAAGTCTTGGAGTAATTTACATTGGAAATCATATAGATACATATTAGATGTTAGGTTATAAATTTTAATTGGTCTATGAAAAATTTAACAATTTTTTATATTCATGTTATATGATAATAGCTGGTTTTTTTTGGTAGGGTGAATTATTTTGAGGAAGGAGGGCTAGTTGTCCCATACATGGAAGAGCTTGTTGCTTTTGACAAGGCACTCAAAACATGGGCCAAATGGATACACACCAACATTAATCTTCAGAAAACTAAAATTTATTTTCGAGGATATTCCCCTGTGCACTTCCAGTAACTCTCATTTGAAACCTTTTGCATATTTCTAAAACTTTTTGCATATATAAGCTTTTATGTTTTAGTATTTAGAATTTAGAATTTAGATTTTAACTTGTTTAATTTTTTTATTGATGATACAGTGGAAAGGTGTGGGGGAAGAAGGTTGGTGGAGGATGCTTCAATGAAACAGAACCCATTGATAAAATGGAGAAAGAGGCAGAGTTGATTTACGCTGAAAGGGGAAGGATGGAAATAGTGGAGAAAGTGGCGGGGGAGAGCAAGATGGTGGAATTGTTGAATGTAACAGGGTTGTCAATGTATAGGAAGGATGCTCATGCTTCTGTGTATACAAGCAAGTATATTAACATGACAAACAAAAATGATTATAGCAATGCTGATTGCAGCCATTGGTGTCTTCCTGGTCTTCCAGATGTATGGAATAGCATCCTCTATGCCCTTCTAATTTAAAATATTTGTACATAGGGATTAGTTTTTTGGGGGCTGTAGTGGTAGTGGTTAGTCTGTCCGCTGATATCTTAATAAAAACACTAATAGCGGAGTTTTGGGGAAGACATTATAAGCTATCAGATGTTAAATTGTATCTATTTTAAACATATTTCATGTTAATTTATGTTAACTTTTGAAGGAATACATTGTTTTAATTTTCAAATTGTGGTCACTCTTAATTTCTTGTTCATTTGGTTTTGTTTTTTAATAAAAAAAATTGAAACCTGCACTAAAATCTTTGGTATATGAAAGTTCACCTAAAATCAAAATACAACCAAAATTAAATTAGAATAAAATTCCAAACAAAAATAAAATAAATAATAAATTTAAAAGAATTTTTTCAAAATTTATATTTTTCAATTTTTTTTGATAAATATATTTAAAATATTTAAAAATCATAAAAAAATAAATATATATAAAATGGATCCTTCTCATGTATAAGAGATTCTTATAAATGAGGAATTTATTTAGTAGGAGTACCATAAATGTTAACTTTGTCTTTTTGTTCTCATAAATGTTTAGCTTAAAACCATTCTAATTGATATCTTCATGTTCTCATAGATATTAAGCTAAAGAACATTCTAATGTATATTTTCATATATATAGAAAATTCTAGAAATATCTTTAAGAACTTTGAGAGACCATATATCAAGAGACTATATGTCTATACAATTTGGTCCACCACACGTCTACAAAATTTGGTCCATCACATATTTAAACAATTTGGTCCAAATCCTTCTCATTTTTTTAATTACATAGGGTAAAATGCCTAAGCCCTCGAAATAAGCGTAAACTCAAAACAAACAAATTGACAAGGCACCACCCACAAGAAGAGCATGACTCTACAAAAAGAGGCAAGGAACAACAACAAAAAGCTATGTTTTAGTGAAAAAGTAGCAAAGGAATCATAAAAGCAAAACAACTCCTTCAGTGAAACTTTAGTGAAATTGCCATAGAACTCAAACAGAATAGGGGCGGAAGCTAATCAAAAAGAGCCCAACAAGATCAATGTTGACCCTAACCAAAGGTTAGGGCCTCATCCACAAGCTAGACCCTGTTTTCCATTCTTCTTTGTAGTGGCACTGACATCAGCGTTGGTTTTACTAAGCCACAAAGGGTAGAAACAGAGATACCTAGATCAGACGAGGGGGGTCCAGTGAAGAAGAAGGGGCACGCTGGAGGGAGGGAACGGATGGAATACAAGAGGGGGCTCTACAGGGAAAGGCGGAAAGGGCATAGAACCCTAATAGAAAATCTAGTGGTTGCGCCACCTAAAAGTTTAATTGAGAGATGCTTCTTTCTTCCTCCAACCTATATACAAAAAGGTGGAAAGTGATAAACAAATTGCTAAAGAATATGTCGTTGCCTTGTGACCGAAGAAATTGTACAGAATGCAATGAAATAAAAAATCTTCATAATTAAAAAATTGAATTCATTCACCATTCTTGATCTCAAAGGGTCTGTATGAAATTTGAAGTCACCCAAAATATTTCATCATTGCTCGCAACTGTGGATCCCATGATACGTGGGAAATGGCAGACATGGCATCATGCAACAAATGGAACTCATTAATACCGTAGCTGGCCTTTTATATGGGAATTTGATGGATAATCATTTAACTCACAATTATATTGGAGCTTTGCATAATCATATGCCTTCATAAGTGGGCAATGCACATTTATATAAAATAAATTTGTTTTTATGATAGATTTTTTTTATTCATTAAATTTTTAGTTTAGAATTAATGATTGACGAAATTTACTTTATAAAATTTATTCTTAGATTATTAATTAAAAACTATTATTATTAATTTATAGTCAATAATGAAAAATGTATATATCTGTTATAAAATATTACTTGTAAATATATTTTTCTTATTAATTTATATAAATAAATATATTTATATACGATTCACTTTTTCAATCTAATAAATGAATTTGAAGTATTCTTTCAAATTGTAATTTCATTTTTATTTTTATTTTATAAATTTAATAGTACATTATTTTATATTTAACTAATACAAAATATTTTTTAACAATTAAAAAATATTTACATACAATTTTTTTATAATTAAATTATATAAATACACAATCTTTTAAAAAGGCTTGACCTATCCAAATAATTATACCTACACATTTAAAAAAATAAAATTTATATAAAAATATATCTAATTACATAATAATATATAAAACTACAAGAATCTGCCCACTGTCAAAGCTTTAATAGTATTTCCTGCCTCTGCCATTCAATTAATTTCTGATTTATAAATCTTCCAAATTGGCTGCACTACAGCGAAATTTTCTGCAAAAGGGCCACAAAGCATATTCCAAAATGCATAGGCATAAAAATTATAGTTTAAATGAGAGAAATCTTTAAAATATATTTTAAATTTATTCTTTCTTTTACTCTTCTATAAGTAAATAAATTTAAGTTGTGAAGATTATTTATAATCATGTTAAATTTGATAATTAATTATCTTTTAATTTTTTTAATAACAATTATTTATTCAACATTATAATTTTAAATATTGAATATTAAAGAAGAAAAAATCAAAGATTAAATATATATTTAATTTCATATTTAAAAAATTTGAGAGATATTTTTTAATTATATATTATCTTTAAAAAAAAATTGACTGTATTTTATTTTTATAAATTTAAATATTTTCATGGGATTAGATTTTGCTGTGTTTTAGTATTGGGTTTTTGCTTCATCTTTGTAAAAGTTTTTTTTTTTTGAATTTCATGGTTAAACATTTTCACCAATAATTTTTTATATATAAATTTTAATTGATTTTTTATTTATATATATTTTAATCATTATTTTAAATATTTTCATGAAAAATAGTTATTCAAATAATATTTTTAATCATAACATCATTAATTTTATTTATAATAAAATTTCAAAAAATATATATTAAATAAAATATTACAAACTTTTAAAAATATTATACCATTTAAAATAGAAAAATCCAAACACATCACCATATAAAAAGTTTCTAAAAATATTTTATTATTTTAAATTGTAGTATCATAAAAATCCTTGTAAAACTAGTAAAAATACCTTACTAATATAAATTGAACACAAGAAACTTCTCGAAATAATTTATTACCTTAAATTGAAAAATCTTAAAAACTTTTCTTACAAAAAAAACCTCAAAGATAAAAAGGAGGTATAATAACTAAAAAAATTTGTAGGTGTCTTACCAACATTCCTATTTAGTATTTTGATATGGCCTTACATATACAAGATATTTGCATCTGAATTATTGTCCATATTAAAAATACTTTTGTGTGTGTCATGAAGTACGTAGCATATAGTGACATCTGAAAGTATGAAAGTAAACAATTTAACTACGATGTTTAAGGAGATGAGTTCATAAAAAATAACATTATTTTATTAAAATTTATTGTGAAAAAATATAACAATAGAAAAGAAATGAACATTTAGCAAAATTAATAGAAATAAATGAGAACACTCTTATTATTACTCTAGTCCTAATAAATTATGTGATCTCATGGATCTTTTTAAAATCTTTTACCCCTGATTTTTTTGAATATGTTCAAATTTTTAATTTATATTTGTGTTTTCAAATTGACCTGATGGTGAAGAACATATACTCCTAAAAAGAAGTCACAAGTGCAAATCCTACCAAGAATAATGTACACATGTTTTGTAATTGAAACAAGCACATAACTAAAATCCTCCCTAACATCACGGACCTTAAAAATATATTATGAGAGGTGGAGAGGGCAACCCCATGATAGCGATCTTTTCCGGTCTGTAAATGTAAAAGTAAATGCCATTGATGTCACTGTAACATGTTATCGATGTATGCATACGACTCTATTTTTGTGGGAATTTGTAGGTTTAATGCCTCTCTAATGCTGGAAACATGGAGATGGAAAAGAATGGTGTATGTGGGAGATTCCATAAACTACAACCAATGGGAATCCATACTCTACCTTTTGAGGGCGATGGTGCCACACGATAGAGGCAACATGAAGGCCAAAGATAATGGTGAATTACTTCGATATTTTAAAAAGGTGCTATTGTTACGCAAAATCTATGCTCTACCTTTTTTTCCATTTTTGGAACAAAAAATGACTGACGTTGGGCATTGTTTACAGGGTTACAATTGTTCTATAGAATTTTCATGGGCTATGTTTCTAGTAGAGCATAATCAAAACAATCATAAAGAAACATTGGGGATTGATACCATTACTCATCAATCGCAACACTGGAGAGATGCAGAGATTTTTGTTTTCGATAGTGGTCACTGGTGGACACACCAACAACCTTATGAAGGGTAAGCCAACCTTAAGGTGGCTTGTGCCTTTTTCATATTCCAAACCATATAGAGGGTTAATGGAGGTTAGGTTGAGTATGGAAAAATTTAACATGTTATCAAAGTCATATTTGGAACCCAAACATATAAATGTAACTCGAGGTAAGACTCGAAAAAATCCATATTCTAAATTATATTAATAGATACTAGCTCCATAGTTTTGTATCCATTGTTGACTTTAAAAAGTCTTAGGGTGCAAGAGTGAGGCTTAGTGGTGGGTCTTGAGTGATTTGTCAGCACCCATCCAATTTCAATACTCCCCAAGGCTCAAGGGAACCCATTATCTTTGCATTTATATAGTTGGTTGGGTAGTTATGGTGGGGGGGGCATGGGTTGACTTGTACAAATTAGAGTTGAATAAACTCCATTTCGCCACACTAAACCTCAATTCCCTTAGTGATAAAAAAAAAACTTTGAAAAGCCTTAGGTTGTAAATTTTAAAAAGTTCATTAAAAAATGAACAATTTTTCATATTCATATTATATGATGATGGCTAGGTTTTCTTTGTAAGGTAAATTTTCGAGGAAATAAGGCAAGTTGTCCCATACATGGGAGAGCTCGCTGCTTTTGATAAAGCACCGAGAACATGGCCAAATGGATAGAATTCAACATTAATCCTTACAAAACTAAAGTTTATTTTCGAGGCTATTCAAATGTACACTTCCAATAACTTGTTAGATGATGTGGCATAACCATGTCTAATCTAGTCTATGTACCAAGCTATGTGAAGGACTCCATCTACCCTCATTGAATGTGTGTCACTTCTTGACGGCTACACAATCTTGGAGAATATCTCATCACACTCAAATACATGGTTTTCTTTAATGTATTTATTTTATTTGGTTGAACACCTCGGTTGTGAAGTCACGTCTAGAGAGTTCCCAAAGGAGATCTATATAGCGGGGTCATTGTATTGTGTATGACAACAAAAAATTGGAGTAACAAAGCTTTGGAAAATTTTGTACTCCCATTGTGGTGTAATTGAGCATCGAAGAAGCTCATAATTATTTTAAAAGAAATTTCACTAAGCATTAAGATTTTCCCTTGTCTATTTGATTTGATTTGAATGTTTTATATTCTTATTGTTATTTGTTATGTTTGGTTGTAGCTAAACTTCAGTTAACCGCTTAAACCATCAAACCAGTATTAGAGTATCCCGAAGATCTGAGCATGTGAAGTTTGTCCTAGCAAAGCTAAAGAAGCTCGTGCATTAGAGCTTGACCGAAGTTACATTAGCATGTCAAAAACTATATTTCTGCACCTCAAACCAATGCCTACTTCAGCACTTAAACACCTAACCTAAGCACCCATTCTCTGCACCAAATTCAACTCTTTACTTTAAGGCCTCTATACAACGCGTAAGCACCTACCTCTTCAACCAAACTTTTGCACTTTACTTATCAACAAGTCAACACTTGTACTTATGAAAGGGCTTCCCAATGCGAAAGAAAGGCTTCCTTGTACTTTTTCCCTCAGTCACGCCATCTCTCATTATAAAATGTTTTATTATTTTAAATGAAATATAACATTTTAAAATATTTAATTATTTTAAATGAAAAAATCTCAAAACATCACTATACAAAAAACTTCTAAGAATATTTTATTAAAATAGTTGGAAAAATCTCCATATATTAAACTTTTAAAAATATCTTATTTAATATAAATAATTAAATAAAGCAAACTTCTCAAGATAATTTATTATTTAAATAGAAAAATCTTAAAAAAAAAAAAAATTACCAAAAAATATCCATTCAAAAGAAATTATAATAAATAAAAACTTTAGAGTGATTTACTCAAACATTTCCATTTGATATGAATTGAATTCCAATTACTATATAATTCTAAAAATGTTTTAATATTTTATGGGATTATACCTCTTGTATTTTATATTAAGGGAGTGGTGGAGACAATGACATTACGCTATGGAGTATTTTAATATGAAAAAGAGAATAAATATTTCTTAAAATTAATAGAATAACTTTTTTTTTATCAAATAACTATTTTAAATGGGAATACAACTCTTTTTTTTTTTTTTTTTTTGAGTTAAAAAAAACTCTTAATTCAATAAACTATTTAATTTTGTGAAAATTATTAAATTTTTTTATTTATTTACTCAAACCAAATATCTCCAAATTTATAATCTATATCTAATCATGGTATGTCCTTGAATGATTTTCACATTTAAACTAGTATGAAATGATTAAATATTAAATTAAATAGTGTAATGTGTAAAAGACTCACTGTAAAAAATTCATGTTTCAACAAATAAAGTTTGTAATTTAAAACTATTTTTTAATAAAATTTTAATTTATTTAAAAAAAAAATTAATATTAAATAAAGTGTAAATTTAATGGATATATATTTTTAATTATAAAATATATATATATATATATATATATATTTTTTAAATTATATTAAAAATAAAAATAAAAAAATATAATAAATATATATATATTTACTTAATATTTTTTTTTATATAAATTATATTAATATTTAAAAGATAATATTGAACAACTAACTTTTCAAAAAAAATCAGGGCAATGAGACTCACCGTCAAATTTAAACCCCAATATAAAAAATGATTAAAAAAAACTGTTCTTTGAAGTAACTTTCCTTAGTTTCTTACAACATAGATGAAAATATAATGTAATGAAAAGGATATTTTCTAACTAGAAAATGGATTTGGGGAGTTTCAATGGTGTTTAACACAGCAAACACGATGGTGAGTCCGGTTAAGACGTGGGAGGAGAAGAGAGTTTGTTTAAAAATTGATGGCTGTTTAGCAGTTGTTTTTTGGGTTGATGTAATTCCCAAGAAAATGAGCTTTTCCACCTCCTCCTACCGACCTACAAATCTGCCATAAACATACGGCCTGTTAACTACCTTTAATGTAGGTGCTGCATTCTTTTAATACTAGTTGTTTAATGTGTGTTGCAGCAGTTGTTAAGCAGGCTGCATGGAGTTCAAGATAGGAGCAGCAGGACAGAGCACATCTGCAAGTGTAAGGGTGTTGGGATGGACTGCTGGCCTTTTCCTACTTGCATGCCTCTTCATCTTTTGGGAGGGGGACCAATCATATAAATACATATTAGATTTTAGCTTGTAAATTTTAATTGGTCCATGAAAAATTTAACAAATTTTTATATTCATGTTAAATGATAATAATTGATTTTTTTTTTGGTAGGATGAATTATTTTGAGGAAGGAGGACAAGTTACTTCATACATGAAAGAGTTTGTTGCTTTCAATAATTCATTCAAAACACGGGTCAAATGGATACACACTAATATTGATTCTCAGAAAACCAAAATTTATTTTCTAGACTATTCATCTGTACACTTCCAATAGCTTTCATTCTAAAACTTTTTGCATATTTTTAAAACTTTTTACATATGAAAGGTTTTTATGTTTTTGTATTTTGAATTTTAAATTTAAATTTTAACTTGTTTAATTTTTTTATTGATGATGCAGTGGAAGGTGTTGGGAAGAAGGTTGGAGGAGGATGCTTCAATGAAACCGAACCTATTGATAAAATGGAACAAGAGGCGGAAAGGATTTATGGTGAAAGGGGAAGGATGGAAATAGTGGAGAAAGTGGTGGCGGAGAGCAAGATTGTGGAATTGTTGAATGTAACAGGGATGTCAATGTATAGAAAGGATGCTCATGCGTCTGTGTATACGAGCAAGTATATTGACATAACAAACAAAAATGATCATTACTATGCAAATTACAGCCATTGGTGTCTGCCCGGTCTTCAAGATGTGTGGAATAACATCCTTTATGCCCTTCTAATTTAAAATATTTGTACACAAGTCTTATTTTTTTTAGCCGTTCTAATTTAACGTGTTTGTACACAAGTCTTAATTTTTTGGGTGCTGTGGTCTAGTGGTAGATGAGCGGTGTGTGTACCCTTGATAGCCCACATTAGTTTGTTGGCTGATATCTGAATAAGGACACTAACAGCTGAGTTTTGGAGAAGACACTAAAGGCAGTCAGATGTTAAATTGTATCTATATTTAACATGTTTTCATTTTAATTTTTAAAGGAATATGTTGTTTAATTTTCAAAAAAATAATTGAAACATGTAGCATACAATTAAAATTAAATTAGGACAAAATTGAACCAAAAAAAAAAAAATAATGACAAATCTAAAAGAAACACTTCAAAATTTATATTATATTTAAGATATTTGAAAATCATAAAAGTTTATATATATATACACACATCAAATCTCTAATGGGTCCCTTTTATATGTAAGAGATTTTCATAGAACTTTGAGAAGTTCCTTCAATAGGAGGACCATAAATATTCACCTTGTTTTCTTGTCCTCATAAATGTTTAGCTAAAGAACATTCTAATTGATATCTTCATGTCCTCATAAATATTTAGCTAAAGAACATTCTAATGTAATGTAATTCTTCTTATATAAACAAGTATAGAAATATCTTTAAAAACTTTGAGAGACCATATGCCAAGAGATTATATGCCTACACAATTTGGTCCATCACGTGTGTACACAATTTGGTCCATCACATATCTAAACAATTTGGTCTGCCACATATCTAAATAATTTGGTCCAAATCGTCTCATTTTTTTATTAGATAGGGTAAAACGCCTAGGCCTCCAAAATAAGTAGAATCTCAAAAGAAACAGACTGACAAGGCACCACCCGTAAACAAGGATTGCAATAGAGGGAAGGTTAGTCTAGTGTTAGTCTCATAAAACAAATGAAATAAACACACTAAAATCCTAACACCTCTAGCCTAAACACTAGGGAGAGCTTAGATAATAAAACTAGATGAAAGCACAACAAAAATATAAAAGAAACAAGTCTTTTACCTTCCTTGGAGCTCCAAATGGCTTGCTTGGCTTATGCATCGAGAAGCCTTTGACAATAAAGTTTGCTTGGCTCCTTCTCTCCTTAACACCTTGGCTTTGATGCTGTTTGGCTTAAGATTTGGGCATGGTAACACTACTTGCATGATTTTTATGGAGAAAACCTTGCATAATAACTCTACAATATCCAAGCTTAAAAATGAAGGGTATGACTTTGTATTTATAGCCTTAGGAATTAACTCTCACCCAAGGTGAGTCAAGGTTGAGTTTAGGCTTGGAATGGGTTCAAACTAACCCTAGGTGAGTTAAAACTTAGCTCCAATTAAGTTAACTTAACTCCAATTAAGTTAATAGTTGTCATGTCATTATGATTTGTAATTACTAGGCATGGCTTTCAAATTAGATATTTTAGGATATTTAAGTGGGTATGTAAGTCTTCTAATTCCTTTAAACTATGCAGCTAGTTTACATGAGTGTCATCTATGTATCTTATTAACCAATTAAGTTTCAAGGGGAAAGAATATAGATCTAAATATTTGAAATACTTAATGAACAAATTGGCTATAATGGGGGAGAGAGGGGAACCCATTGTAATGCCTTCTATTTGTTGATAAATGACTCCTAAAAAAAAAAAAGGTGGACTTTAAGCATAGTGCTACTAGTGACGTAATCTCCTCATCACTGTGACTGCCTATCACTCTTACTATGTCATAAAAAGGCACCTTTATGAAGAGTGGCACAACATCAAAGCTAACTAAAATCTCCTCATCAAAGACCTCGTCCTTGATAAAATCAACAAAACTTGTGGAGTCCTTGATGAAGGAAGAAGTTTTTCCTACTAATGGTTTAAGTTTGTTGAACAAGGAGGAGGTTAAAGAATATATGGGTGAGTTGGTGGTATCAATAATAGGTCTAATTGGGACATCTTCCTTGTGTATTTTGGTGGCACTCTAAATTCTAGGAGTGACTCCTATTTTAAAAAACAAACAATTTACAAATGGAATACACATTTTCATTTTTTTATTAATTGCAAAAAAATAAAATGCTTAATAAAAAAAACTCCATTAGGTCGAATGAGGAGTTGTTGAGGTTTTCAAATTGGGATATATATATATATATATATATATATATATATATATATATGAATGAAGGGATGATGTTTTTCATTGATTATATTTTTTGGAGATTAATAGTTTTGAAATTATTCACAAACTCTTTAATTTTATTTGGGAATCAATTACAATTTTTTTAATATTTAACATTTTTTGATATAGATTTTGTGATTCCTAAAGAGAAATAAACCCACAAAATTTGTGAGTGTTAATTAAATT
This sequence comes from Torreya grandis, assembly GCA_037957365.1. Taxonomy (NCBI): domain Eukaryota; kingdom Viridiplantae; phylum Streptophyta; class Pinopsida; order Cupressales; family Taxaceae; genus Torreya; species Torreya grandis. The sequence goes on from JARHVA010002976.1 coordinate 2,002,261, forward strand.
CAAATACTTTGAAAAACCTTAAACCTGAAAGTTAATGTCATTTTTTTGAACTCTAGTTGGGATTTAAAAAGCCCTAAACCCAGAGGTTAATGGCACTTTTGAGAAATCAGCATAAAGACTATAACCCTGGGCTGACACAATTAGACACTGTCGATCTACGACTAGACCACAATCTCAAAAAAAAAAGACTTGTGTAGAAATAATTTAAATTAGAAGGGCATAAAGGATGTTATTCCAAACATCTGGAAGGCCAGGAAGACACCCATCACTGAAATTTGCATAACGATATTCATTTTCATTTGTCACATTAATATAATGGCTGGTATACACAGATGCATGAGCATCCATTTTGTACATTGACAACCTCATTACATTCAACAATTCGACAATCTTGCTCTCCTGCACTATTTCCATTCTCCTCCTTTCACCATAAATATTTTCTCTCGCTTGCTCCATTTTATTAATGGGTTTTGTTTCATTGAAGCATCCTTCCCCGACCTTTCCCCAAACCTTTCCATTGCATCATCAATTTCAATAAGCAAATCTAACAACCTAAAATCTAAATTTTAAATTCGAAACATAAAAATATATAAACCTTTCATATCCAAATGGTAGTATGAGATCAATTACTGGAAGTGCACAGACGAGTAGCATCAAAAATAACCTTTGGTTTTGTGAGGATTAATATTGGTTTGTATCCATTTGGCGCATGCTTTGAGAGCCTTGCCGAAAGTAGTAGGCTCTTCCATGCATGGGATAACTTGTCCTCCTTCAAAATAATCTACCTTATAAGATTACACTTGCAGATGTGCTCTCTCCTCTTGCTCCTCTCTTGTGCTCCGTGTAGGCTGCTTAACAACAACTGCAACTGATTTCACACATTTAACAAGGAAAATAATGAAGCACATGTATTGAAAGTAGTTAAAAGTATAATTTTGTGATTACATATGGAGTTCGAGATGGAGGAGGCACGCTCCCTCCCTCCTCTGTTGAAACCCTAACTTTAGAGTTTGCTCTATTACATTGCGATTTTGAGGAGCATGACTGTAAGAGCATTGCGTGCTAGGGAGGGAAGGTTAGGTAGCCGTGATTTGTCTGGAAGATCATATTGCTGTTTTCTATCATTTTTTCATTGTGATCTATGGTCGTTGAAGGTACCTGTTCATCGATTTATGATGGTAGTTCGTTGAGATGGGGTTCTGGGCACAGACTTAGTGTTTGGAATCAGTTGTTTCATTGCGGCCTTGGTCAAATCTGAATGTGGGGCATATTTGTGTGTTTTTTTTTGGCATGGTAGAGGCAACAATGGTGGTTGCATCTGCAGTTTGGTCGACATATTTAACTGTGGCCAATCATGGTTTATTTGGATGTCACTATAGCGGTGCTTCATTCTGTGGTGGTGTTCGTTGTTGGTGACGATGGTGGTAGTTTTGTGCTTTGGTGTTCTGCATTATAGGGTTTCTTTCTAGGTTTTTCTTGTTGGGTTTTTCCCTAACCAGCATGATTGTTCTAAAGGGCATGTTGTTTGTCTTACTCTTGTTTGGCTTTGCGCAGCTAGTGAGAGGATTATGAGTGTTGGTACAGTGTTTTACCAGTCACTTTATTGTATAACCTTCGATTTATTATTTTTAATAATAAAATCATCTATAAGTGTTTCAATAGTAAAGTAGTTAAAAATATGTACCTTTGTGACAGAATTGTGGTGAGACAAGGAGTTTGTAAGGCTTGTTTTCTTGCCGCGTAACATTACAATTTATAATTGTCTTCATTATAATGTAATTATTAGAGCAGATGTATTTGTTTCAAACTACCTACAATAAATTAATATGGAGTGTATTGATATTAGAACCATGCTTATGTTCCAGATTGGATATGGACCCGCTCATCCCAAACTTAAATATATAAAAAAACATTACAATTTACAATCAGGGTTTAAATTTGACAGTCACCTAGGACTTTACAAGACTACGGCTTTTAACGTACTAGTAAGAGTGATGAATGTAGCCTTCACGTGTTGAGGAACAAATATTATTTACACCAACACATATAAAAGAGGAGATTAAAGGTGAGAAAAAATGTAGAGTTTTCTTGAAAGTATTTTTCTTATTTTATGGATCTGAAAAAGCATATGTTTAAAATTAAATAGTTTATAATATTTTTTTAAAATAATATAATTTCATTTTATTATAAAATATTTCATATTTTTAACGTTAAAAGTATTGTTTTATTTTATTTTTATTTATTGTTTTAATAGATTGATTATGGTCTCTCTATTAATTAATGTGTTTTGCAAGATATGTACTCTAAAATTTCTCAAGTTTAATTTTTTTGATTTACCATGGTAGAAGTATTGGTAATGGTATATTAAATCTTCCTCCTTTAGTAAATTTCCCATTGCCCAGGTATGAAAAGCTCAATGTATGAAAAGCTCAATGAGAGAATGTCTCCCAAGTCCGCTACTCACACTTGGACTGAAAGATTTTGAAATGTTTTGAGCTCCATTCTTGAGGCCAAGCTTTTTCATTTTTCTTAGTACCTACTTTATCTTGTATTACCCTTGGGCATCATCTTGTACATTTAGGGATTCCTCAACCCAAGTATTCATTCGTAGTAAATATGAGACTATTAAACATTAGTTTTGGTTCTTAAAAAAAATCTTAGTTAGATGGGACATGGATCCATAGTTTTTTCAAATTATTTTAATTGGAGCCTTTCATTTGATAGAATATTTTTCTTGGGGTTTTCCTTATACATTTTAGAATATTCTTAAAGATTTAGAAATCTTTCCATATAAATTATTTTTTAATTTAAAAAGAAAAAAACATTTTTAAAAAAAACTCTATTACTAGCACACAATTTTATGTATATAAAATGGTTATAATGATTTGAAATATGTTTATATAGAGTCAAGTACAAGGTAACAAGTTGGTATTGGAGGTGGCCCATTGACAAATCCTTTCAAATAATTTGAGCAATGCTCTATGTATTGTTGCTCGTGTATCTCTCTCTTCACCTCCAAAGAATAAAACTCTATAGAATGGGAAGGGATGTGAGGGTGAATTAAAGAAGTTGCTTGTCATCGCTCTCACATTCACTCCGATTGGCCTCTATCTTGAAAGCACTCACTTCCTTCGATGCATAGCAGTTGAGCTCTTCCTCCCTGCCTCATTTGATAGGCTTGGTCCTAGCCAACACAACTCCTAAAACCTCTCCAAAAACCACTCAAATATTGAATGAAGAAAACACAAAAATAACAAATGAAAAAAAAAATGTAAATGTTAATTGAGAACTTTTATTTAAAAATGATGGTTTATCAAAAGTAAATTAAGAAAAACCAAATAATTAAATCCTCTTCTTACTACTAATTTCTTTATTATAATTATTTAACATCTTTATGTTTTTATAATATTTTATTGAACTTATAATCTATCATATTAATTATTTATATTTAATAATTTTATTAATTTAAAAAAAAAAAGGAGATGTTATTTCATACCGCATACTTTGTTATTTTTATCAAATAATCTATAATATTTACCTAAAATAATATAACTCTATTTCTTAATCCCATCTTATTTATTTGAAGGAATGTTGTTTTTCTTTATAAAATGCAAATGTCTTTACCCTCAGCGTAATTATCAATCAATACATATGGGTATGAAAGGTCACCCGTGAAATTTTTGAGTTTCACATGTATGATGTGATGTCTGCCATTTCTTATATTATCATGTGATCCATCCTTGGGAACAATGAGTACATCTCAAAGGTCACTTCAAATTTCATGTAAGGCCCTTTTAAAATGTCAGCTTTTCATTTAAATAAGTTGTAATTTTTAATTTATTTTTTTGATTAAGGGTAAGTATTTTTTATTGAAGTTATGAACCGGCTTTAGGATATCATTGAAGATTCAGATTTCAAAACGAAAAATAACAAGAAGACGAGCATATAAAAATATTCAAACCAACAGTCAACAACCATTCAATAAAAGACACTTATGCAAAAAGAAAACTAAAAACCTACAATTTTTACACAAAACATCAAGTAAGTTGTATTTAAGGGGAGGATAATAGTATAAAAGGTAATGTTTAGTCATTGTTAAGGGATAAATTTTAAAGAATATTAAAAAGGGATGAAGTCGGGATCGTCTCTTATGTGAATTTAATATAATAAACACCCCTATGTGAATTTGACATAATGCACACCCCTCAATATTTGGTACTAAGTCAAACAAACATGTATACCTAATCCGTGGAAAGACTATTTTGAGTTGTATACTTTCTACCTTTGTCATGTTTATTTTCATATCATAAAAATTTAAGAGTAAAGATATTCTTATTTTAAACATTTATGTCCTCTTTGAAAATGTTTTTACATCGAGAAGTATTTCTACAATGACAGTCCGGGAGCGGTACCGGTTGTAATGTATATGCAAAAACAAATAATAATCGATATTGAAATAATATTTCAATTTAAAAATCTAATTAAAAAAAAGATTATATAAATTTATATATTGTAAATAAAGATAAAAATAAAAAGAATCCTATATTTATATATAAGGGAAGGGGACCAATGGTTGGGTGGGGTCCATTTATTGTGACTTAGATTGTGGATGAAACGATTAATTGTAAGATAAAAAGAGATTAGTAGTTATTACATAAGAATCAATTATCAAGAGCTTTTATCCATAACATTTTGTAGACACTTAAAATTGGACACTTTGTGTCAATTTTAACTATCTTACTAATCTGCATTAGCACCATCTTAAATCATCTAATAAGTATTATATTCACACTAACATCCCTAGTCCATTCACTATTCATCTCGCCTAATCAATTAATCTTTCTTTTCATGATCATGTCTTTTCTTACAAAATTCACACCACTTCCCATTAATTAATTAATCTCAAAAAATTAGTTAATCTTCTTCTAAAGGAAAAATCTATAGAATTTGGAATATCCCTATTTTCATAAATCAATTAATCCTATTTTCCTCACGTTCTCCCACAAATGAATTTTATATTCATTTCCAATCTTCATGCAATCCCTTTTTCAATAAGACATATCATAAGTCTTGCCTCATCAATTCTAATATACAATCACAATATGTCGCATAAGGTATCTTTTAATTGGGTCTCCCATTCACAACTATTGATCACGCTTAAAAAATAACCAAAAAATGACATGTTGATATATATAAATTGTCATACAGTATCATAACACATACAAAATTATCCTAGATGATTTATTTATTCTGAAAAAACCTTAAACTATTTAAGTCCAAATTATTACATTTAGAGGTGACGTAAAATAAAATATGTGAGAACCCAATGTTAGGAGTCCCAACTATTGGTCCCCTTCCCGTAACACAGCTTTTATTTTTCACCTTCATCTTCACCTTTCGTCCCCTTATTAAACACCTTTTCAAAAATCAATAACTACACTTTCAAAATCAAAGTTTTATAAATTTAAAAATTAAAACTTTTTAACAAAAATTTATGTTGATTAAAACTATGAATTATATATATTTTAATTTAATTAGAGACCCTTTAGTCTCTAATTCAATTTAAAAAATATATAATTCATAGTTTTAATCAACATAAATATCTATTACAAGGTTTTAATATATCTTCAATATATATCTACTATTGATAAGGCATTTTTATAATACATACATCCAACATTTAATATAGACACCTCAAAATTGATATATCTTAATGTTTAACAAATATGTATTTAAAATATTCTAATTAATAGTATTTGCAACTACTTAAAATAAAACAAAATATTTATTGTTCATAAAAACACATTTAAAATATTTTTTGGTACATTAATTTATATAATAAGGATCTATTTCTATGAAAAAATATATTTGAAACTATAACTATTTTTTATAATATTCATTTTCATTTTATTTGTGGATTGTATTTTTCTAAATTTATAAATTGCAAAGCTTTCTTCATTTTTTCTTCACTCAGGCACTCTATATTCCAAGGTACCTTCTTATCAAGATCCCTTAACCCTAACATATCAATCTCCCATTCATGTCCTATGGCATTTTGTTGGATAGCATCCTCATTTTCATCCTCCAATTCTTGTTGAATTTAAATATTTATTTTAATAATATGCTTTACATGCCAATGAATATATTGAAATCTATCTTCAAGAATTATATATTTAGAATTGAATGTTTATAATTAAAATCATTTGTCATTTGTGCTTCTTATTGCCTTTGGTATTTTTTTAAATATTGTCTTCATCATTCTTTTTTTAACTCTTCATATTCTCTTCATTTTCAAATATCATATTACGAAAACTATTTTAAAATGTCAGCTTTTCAATTAAATAGGTTGTAATTTAAGTTAAGGATAATAGTATAAAAGGTGATGTTTAATCATTGTTAAGAGATAAATTTTAAGGAATATTAAAAAGCAGTGAGGTGGGAATTGTCTTTTGTGTGAATTTAACATAATAGATATCTTTATGTGAATTTGATATACTGAATACTTCTCAATATTTGACATTAAGTTAAAGAAACATGTACACCTAATTCGTGCAAAGACTATTTTGAGTTGGATACTTTCTACCTTATCATATTTATTTTCATATCATAAATATTTAAGAGTAAGGATATTCTTATATTAAACATTTATGTCCTCATTGAAAATGTTTTTACATCAAAAAATATTTCTACATTGACAATCAAAGAATGGTGGTGGGTTGTAATGTACATGCAAAAACAATTAAAAATTGATATTGAAACAATATTTCAATTTAAGAATCTAATAAAAGAAAAAGATTATATAAATTTATATATTGTTTTTAAGGATAAAAATAAAAAGAATATTATATTTATATATAGTAGGAGGGGACCAATAGTTGGGTGGGGTCCATTTGTTGCGACCTAGATTGTGGATAAAAAAGATTAATTGTAAGTTAAAAAGAGACTAGTAGTTATTACATAAGTATCACATTGTCAAATAACTTTTACCCATAACATCTTGTAGATACCTAAAATTGGACACTTCATGTCAATTTCAACTATCTTACTAATCCGTGTTAACACCATCCTAAATTGTCTAATAAGTATTATATTCACACTAACATCTCTAGTTCATTCACTATTCATCCCACCTAATAAATTAATCTTTGTTTCCATGATCACATCCTTTCCCAAAAATTCACATCACTTCCTATTAATTAATTAATCTCAATTACTTAGTTAATCTTCTTCTAATGGAAAAATCTATAGAATTTAGAATATCCCTATTTTCATAAATCAATTAATTTTTTTTCCCTCACCTTCTCCCACAAATGAATTTTATATTCATTTTCAATCTTCATGCAATGCCTTTTTCAACAAGGCATGTTGTAAGCTTACACCTCATCAATTCTAATATACAATCACAATATGTCACATAAGGTATCTTTTAACTAGTCCCCTATTCACAATTATTGATCACACCTAAAAAAATAACCAAAAAATGATATGTTGATGTATAAATTATCATTCAACTTCAAAACACATACAAAATTATTTTGGACAACTTATTTATTCTACAAAAACCTTAAACTATCTAAGTCCAAATTATTACATTTAAAGGGGGTGTAAAATGAAAGACGTGAAACTTCGATGTTAGGGGTCCCAACTATTGGTCCCCTTTCCTTAACACAATTTTTATTTTTCACTTTCCACTCCACGCTTCTTTCCCTTGTTGAACACCTTTTCAAAAATCAATAATTGCACTTTCAAAATCAAAGTTTTATAAATTTAAAAATTAAAACATTTTAACAAATATTTATGTTGATTAAAACTATGAATTGTATTTTTTTTAAAAATTGAATTAGAGACCAAATCAACTATGAATTGTATTTTTTTAAAATTGAATTAGAGACCCTTTGGTCTCTAATTCAATTTAAAAAAAATACAATTCATAGTTTTAATCAACATAAATATTTGTTAAAAAGTTTCAATTAAGTAAATTAGTTCACATATCTTCAATACATATTTACTAAATGTCTGGTGATATCAAATTTAAGGCTTCTTTATAATCTATACATCTAATATTTAATATAGGTACCTCGAAATTGATATCTCTTAATGTTAACAAATATATATTTAAGATATTCTAACTAATAGCATCTCCAACTCTATAAGATAAAACAAAATATTTATTGTTCATGAAAATACATTTAAAATATATATTTTTATATTAATTTACATAATAAGGATCTATTTCTACGAAAAAAATATTTTTGAAACTGTATGCACTAAATTATGTTCATGCCACTAATTACACTAATTATACTAACTTCCACTAATTTAGTCTAATTTCTACATTTCCTAGCTAAAATAACTAATGACCTAATAATCCCCATCCCATTCCTATATCCCATAAACCTTTACCTCATTCTAAAACTAATTAATTTCACCATTAAAGGCCTAATAGCGCCTATTACCTACTAACCTACTCCCTAAGCCAACTAGCCAATTTAAAATTCATATTTATCCAACTACCACCCTAGCTACCCTACTACCCTAACCATTCCTACATCCCTACGAATCTTAAACCTCATTAAATCCCATTTAAGTCCCCCATTATCCCCTAAATATTTTGAGAAGCCTTTATAACTAGAGAAGCTCCTCTAAGACTCTAAAAGTCTCTAAACTAGAGATTTCTAAATAATTTTAAATTCTTCTAAAATTCCTTCCATTATTCTATAAAAGGCCATGCCATGGCCAAACTAACTAGAATTTCCATAACATCATCAAGTCAATCTAATCCTTCAATCAAGCATCTATCATCTAACATCCATAATCAAGCAATCATTATTATGTCAAATTTCTGAGTCTACATGCAATCAACCATCCGTTTGAACATATTGGAAGGAGGTTAGTTGAACCAAGGGATTCAGTAAGGTTTCATCCTATTTCTTTCCATAATATTTACTACTATGTAATTTGATGTTTGAGTTTTAAATTGCCTATTTATGGTAATTTAATCAATAAGCTCAAATTTCATCTTACAAAAACTATAACTTTTTTTTATATTATTCATTTTCATTTCATTTATGGATTGTATTTTTCTAAATTTATGAATTTCAAAGCTTCCTTCATTTTTTCTTCGCTTGGGCACACTGTATTCAAAAGAACCTTCCTATCAAGATCTCTTAAATCTAACATATCAATTTCCCATTCATGTCCCACAACATTTTGTTGGATAACATCCTCATTTTCATCCTGTAATTCTTGTTGAATCTAAATATTTGTTTTAATAATATGCTCTACATGCCAAGGAATATATTAAAATTCATATGCAAGAATTATATATTTATAAAATTAAATGTTTATAATTAAAATCATTTATCATTTGTGCTTCTTATTGCCTTGGTATTTTTGTAAATATTGTCTTTGTCATTCTTTTTTAAACTCTTCATATTCTCTTCATTTTCAAATATCATATTAGGGGAAACCATGTACAATAGTTTTAATAAGATATAAACATGAACAACAAGTAGGGAGGTAAGGCTAATGATCAAGCAATGTAATAAGAATAAATAAGATGAAAATCTAAAAATCAAATTTGAAATGTAAAGCAAACCCTGGGGGAAACCATTGAAGGTATATGTGTTCAAAGAACAAAAGTGCGCCTCAATTTATGAAGGTGGATGTAAAACCAAAATAAGAAATATGTTAATAGAAATACTAGGCTAAGGATTGATCCATGTAAATAAGATAGATCTAAAAATACCAAAATAAAAAATAAAAAATTGAGGGGAAAACCTTAGAAGGTGTACAAGTGTTCGAATAATAGATGGGTTTGCTAAAATGTTATGATTATTTATGGTTCAGGGCTAATTACCACATGTATAAACAATTAAAACTATGGCACGAAGTATATAGAGTGTATAACAATCTAAAAAAATGATCAGACTTGTTGTTCCCAAAGTCTGTCACTCCTTTTTGGGACAACCTATGAAATATTTTGGTTCAACGAACCAAAATCCTCTCTCCCCTTTTCAAAAAGTGTTATGAGCATTCAAGTTCTTCATTTTTCAAAGCTTTTTCAGAAATCTACGGACTCTGCAGATATGTTTCTACGGACTCAACATACATGAAATTAGTAGGTTCAACAGGTTCAAAGGCTTTTGCAGGCGAGTTCAATAAAAAAAACAAGTTTCCAACACTTGGTCATTTTCGGGATTGGTTCAATGCCTTGGTTCAACCAAAAGAATTCAATCGACAAGCTTTCGAGCAATGGTTGAACCATTGAACCGTTGAACCTTGAACGAAAAAGGTTCAAGGGTTCAATGGGTTCAAGGTTCAACGTCGTCGGCAAGAATTCAGTGCTTTTGTCAAGGTTCAAAGTTCAACCGTTCCATGGCTTCAGACACTTAGCAAAAAAACAAAGGCTTGAATTGTTGAACCGTTGAACCTTGAACCATTTTGGTTCAACGGTTCAATGGGTTTAAGGAACAATTGGTTCTACACGCTTGGTTCAAAATATCAAAAAGACTTAGCCAAATAAAGAGATTGAACTGATTGAACCATTGATCTGTTGAACCAAGATTGGTTCAATTGGCAGGTTCAAGGGTCTGCCCCAACGCTGAAGGAACAAATGCCCTTGCCGAGGGCAGGCAACATTGGTTCAAGGGTCAAAGAGAAAAGATAGAATTCTTTTGGATTTGTTCAAAGGCCGATAGGGAACATTTCCTTCAAAATTTTTGTCCGAAGGAAATTATTAAGTGAAAGAGCCATTAGAGTTCAGGAAGATTTTCCTCAAAAAAATGAACAAGGCAAAATTCCTTCGAACATTTTGTTTGAAGAAATTCACTCGAGAAGAACGCCCGAAGAAATTGAAACGACTAAGGAAAAGAAGCGAAGATTTCCTTCGGACATTTTGTCCGAAGGAATTCCTTTAGACTTTTTGTCCGAAGGAAAAGCTCGACAGAAAAAGCCTGAAAGCCAAAGCCCGCTGAAGAAGCAAGAACCCTCTGGGAAAGATCAAACCTCAAAGTACAGCGGAAGCTGCCACGTGAAATCTTCTACAGCACTCTAAAAAAGTATTCAAAACTTCGCAGAACATGCCACATGTCCCGTTAAAACTCAACGAAGCACGACAAGTGTCTACTTCTACATTTCAAGTTTCTTATAAAGATTTTTTCACTAAGCTTCTCATAGAATCATGCAAAAATCACCAAGTGGCAACAGCGAAAGGTTGTAATATGTTTTTCTACAAAGCCACGAAAGACGCCACGTGTCCCTTGAAGAGCTTGGCGGAAGCTGCCACGTATCATCTTCTACATGACTCTCAAAAGTAGAAAATGCCACGTGTCACTTTCTGAGATCAGCGAAAAGCGGCCAAAGCAAGCGGGAAAGACACGAAGGAATTGCTAAGGAGGATGACGGACCTGAATGCGTTCAAAGACCTTCAACGCCAAAGGGAAGAACTACTGATAGAAGAGCATAAAGAGCTAGCAAAGCTGAGAATATAGCCCTGAGAGCTCAAATGCCAAGAAATGACAAAACCAGAAAGGGAAAAGATAGCCCGAGGGCTCAAATCGTAGAAGAAAGAGGGAAAAGCCAAAATATCTTCAAGGGAGTTATTTCCAGTAGGTGAAACAACATATCAATTAGACTTCTGGGCATGCCAAATCAAGGACGCGGCCTATTTTTTCCCCTTTGAGTAAAGGCAAATGGACAGTCGTGTAAGCATCATAAAAAAGACCAGATAACCCATGCTTAGGAGGAGACATTTGAGATGATTCAGAATGCCAAAGTCAAGGCCGATGACCTGTTCCAGCATGGCCCTTTCATAGCTATTTAAGGCATTCAATTCAACATGGGCCTTTTTCATGAAAACATGTGCCCAAGCCTTTCTTAGAGCGCTATATATTGTAATTTCTCTCATTATGAAAGGGAGATCTTCCCAATACAAAAGCAAAACTCTGCCTAAAGGCAAATAGTAAGACTTTGAGCTCAGATTATTGTTTATATCATTTTATCTGAATGAGAAAGCAAGTTGTTTGCAGACTTTGTGTTGTCATAGCTTGTATCATTTTAGGAGATTGTTCTTATGTCCGTCTTCTGAATGTGTTCTTGTTTATTTAATTTGGCAAGTAGAATTAGTGAAAGTAATCAGGAAGGTGTCTTGAAGCCAACTATGGAGAGACTTTGTGCCACCACAATTGCCTTTATAATGTTTTCTTTCTATTCTTATGTAAAGGATCTTGGGACGACTTTGTGCCCTCATTATCCTTTGTATTCTATTTCTGTGTAAAGGACCTTGGGATGAATTTGTGCCCTCATTATCCTTCGTATCTCACTCTTGGGTAGTCGAGGTGGAGACTTTGTGCTACATCTTAGTCTGTTGGTTACTACGCCCTTGGTTACTAGTTACTTGTCACTACCTGAAAAAACTCCTACTGTTCCCTGTAAGATCACTTTTGAAAGAAGAGAAGTGCCTTCAGTGTCTTCACCAAGATTTTCTCCTCTGTTTGTGAACATCATCTCTGAAAAAAGAGATATGGATGGTGTTATCCTACCCTTGAGTGTTATTTTCTGCTTATAGTTATAGTATATAGCTCCTCATATTTTATAGGGAACCTCCCCTTGATGAGAGGAGAGATTCGTCCACCTCTGATGTAGTAAACTTGCGCACTTGGCTGACCAATATCCCTTGATGTGGATGATCAGACTTATTTTGCTTGATCAAACAACTGACTGACAAAATATTCACCCAATAGTTTTTTAGTGACTCCGATGGGAAATTACGTGCAATCTGAAGCCTCAAGTTTCAGATTGAAGTAGTCCCTACCCTTATCCATTATAGACTCTGGTGACTCCATTCCGTGTCTTAGCCATTATCATTATAGCCTTACCATCTCCCTCCACCTCCACGCCAACTGGGGAAGAACGCAGAGTTTGAAGCCTCAAGCTTCAAGCTAAAGCAGGGCCAGTTCTTTGCCATTTTTATTCTGTAATCTGGCCACTCCACCTAGATTTGTTATCCCCCTTTTCAATAATCAAATCATGGTAGCTCAAGGCCCATGGGGTAACTCATTCAACCCACTCAATTTGACTCCACCTCTGCATGAGCTACCACGCAGTTCAAGAAAGAATTTTCTCAAATTCTTTGGTGATGGGAGAGTTCACCCTGATGAACACATTGTAGCTTTTAGAAGAGCCTGTGGTGTGATAGGGGTGGAATTTGAAGATGTGGTAGTCAGGTTTTCATGAAAATACTACAATGTGTTATTGCAGAATGGTTCTATCATCTGTAGGCCCAGACTGTGACAGACTAGAACACCCTCAAAGATAAATTTGAAGCCAGGTTCAAACTTGTAGAAGATGTGCATGCCTTGCTGGCCCAGCTCACACAGATGAAGAAGGAGCCCCATGAACTTATGAGGGACTTCATTGCCAATTTTGACAAGCTGAGGCACAGGATTCCCATGATCTCCCAATCGACACCTCAGAATCTCAAGTGTTTCTTCATCAACTCACAGCTGCTTGAAGTGAGTTTTTTGCTGAGACAGGCTAGACACATAGACCTTACTGCTGCTCAAAACTTGGTTACTGAGGTAGAAGATGACCTTATCTTGGCTGGAAAGATAAGGAGAGACCCAAACAGAGGTAAACCCTCTTCATCTTCTGAATACTCACCTACAACCACCACTGACCCAATGGTGCAAAAGCTAGCAAATGAAGTGCTAGATCTTAGAAAGCAAATGGTGCAAGGGATGTCATCTGCTCTTTCATACAGAGATATACCAAGGAGGACATTCCCTAATCAGTCATACCAAGGTAATGCTGCCAGGAATCAAGGACAGCTAAATCACCTTTCTCCTCCACAGAGGAACCTCACCCTTGAAGCACCTCCAACCAACTCAGCAATTGGATATCTAGAAACAGAACATGATTTCTCTTTCTAACCTAAGTTTGAGCATGAAAATGACACTAATATCTTCACTGAAGAAGAATAAGAATTAGATGGTGACTCCAATATCAATTTTCTAAATTACCTGGATGAACCCAAAAGTGAAGGTAATGTAGTCGAGGGATCATATGCTGTATTCATCCGGTCTAAGAATCAATAAGCTCAACCAGCTGATAAAGAGAAAGCAGAGGAATGACCTCAACCAGTAGTTTCAATTGCTATGCATGGAACCACTCTGCCTTTCCAGCCAAAAGACCTGGTGATTGCTAAGATGGTAAGTACATCAAATATCCCAACGCCTTCTACTTCAAATTTGCAGGCCAGTCCTCCCCCTCCCAAAAACCAAAAGGATGAACTCCCATCCTCTCTTCCTAGTCCATTTCAGTCATTTGACATAATTGATCATGTCAAGAAATCCAAAATTTAAATGATTGAATTTGAATTCCTGCAAGCCAATCCTGAGTAGTTGGACGTTGGTGGAGAACTAAATATGGACCTGTTTGAGGCAAGGATCCCTGTCAAAGGCGTCATGCAGAGGTTGCTTCCTGAGAAGGAGGCAAAATATGTTGTCACTAAAACATCACTGCTTGAAGCTAAAATTTTGTTTGAGTCTTCAGGCAGGGGTAATTACTTTTTGACCACAGAGGAGGTTCATATGGCCACTAATGAAGCTCCTGAAGGTGACAACCTAAAAATTATTTCGGATGGAATAGTAAAAGAATTGGTGGAGTGCAATGCAAACACAGAAGAATCCTCCCCTCCAAATGAAGAAGAATCTGAGGTATCTGAGGGGGATAATCAAATCATGTGCTGGACTGAACCATCAAAACAACAAGCTATGGTAGTGGACCATACTGCTTTACTCCAAAGTCAGCAAAAGGAACTCTTCACCAAGAGGTCAAGGAGTTATGGTTTTCAGATTGAAGACCACGTCTTGCCATGGGGCAAGAAGAAGAAAGAACCAAGAGGAATTCACATAAAATGTGATTCCTGGTGGAGAGTTCCATTTGCCCATCACAGATTGTAGGGAGAAAATGGTTTCTTGCTGGTTTATTACGATGGAAAGCCATGTTCACTATTTCACGGTGGGCAGCATTTGAAGCGCTTCAATTCTTGAAGCATCAGATAAGATCATCTGTACATATGTATATTTGTATAGTCTTTAGTTTTGTTTTGTGCTTTTAATTTTTGTTTTTGGCACCTTTCTTTTTTGGGTAGCATGACTCCATAGCCCAATGGCACACTTAAAGGCACTTGAGATTCTAGTTTCTACTCCTCTCAGTTGTTCCAAAATTTAAACTAAAGGAAGTTCCCCAACTGGAGCCAGCTGTTGTTCCCAAAGTATGTCACTCCTTTTTGGGACAACCTATGAACTATTTTGGTTTGACAGACCAAAATCCTCTCTCCCCTTTTCAAAAAGTGTTCTGAGCATTCAAGTTCTTCATTTTTCAAAGCTTTTCTAGAAATCTACGGACTCTGTAGATATGTTTCTATGGACTCAACATACTTGAAATTAACAGGTTCAACAAGTTGAAAGGCTTTTGCAGGTGAGTTCAATCAAAAGAACAAGTTTCCAACACTTGGTCATTTTTAGGATTCGTTCAACCAAAATAATTCAATCGGCAAGCTTTCGAGCAATGGTTGAACCATTGAACCATTGAACCTTGAACCAAAAAGGTTTAAGGGTTCAATGGGTTCAAGGTTCAACATCGTTGGCAAGAGTTCAGTGCATTTGTCAAGGTTCAAAGTTCAACCGTTCCATGGCTTCAAACACTAAGCAAAAAAATAAAGGCTTGAACCGTTGAATCGTTGAACCTTGAACCATTTTGGTTCAACGGTTCAACGGGTTCAACGACCAATTGGTTCTACGCACTTGGGTCAAAATATCAAAAAGACTTAGCCAAATAAAGAGATTGAAGTGATTGAACCATTGAATCGTTGAACCAAGGTTGGTTCAATCAACAGGTTCAAGGGGCTGTCCCAAGGCCGAAGGAACAAATGCCCTTACAGAGGGTAGTGAACTAGAGGGAAGTGCCCTTGTAGAGGGCAGGTAACATTGGTTCAAGGGTCAAAGAGAAAAGATAGAATTCCTTTAGATTTGTTCAAAGGCTGATAGGGAACATTTCCTTCAGACTTTTTGTCCAAAGGAAATTATTAAGTGAAAGAGTCGTTAGACTTCGAGAAGATTTTCCTCAAAAAAATGACCAAGGCAAGATTCCTTCAGATATTTTGTCTGAAGGAATTCACTCGAGAAGAAAGCCCGAAGAAATTGAAATGATTGAAATGACTAAGGAATAGAAGTGAAGCTTTCCTTCAGACATTTTGTCTGAAGGAAAAGCCCAACAAAAAAACCCTGAAAGCCAAAGCCTGCTGAAGAAGCAAGAACCCTCTGAGAAAGATCAAACCTCAAAGTGTAGTAGAAGCTACCACGTGTAATATTATGTAGGACTCTAAAAAGGTATTCAAAGCTTTGTGGAACATGCCACGTGTCCCGTTAAAACTCAGCGGAGCACAACAAGTGTCTGTGTCCGCATTTCAAGTTTCTTATAAAGCTTTCTTCACTAAGCTTCTCACAGAATCACGTAGAAAGCACCAAGTGGAAATAGCAAAAGGTTGTAATATGTTTTTATACAAAGCCATGGAAGATGCCATGTGTCCCTTGAAGAGCTCGATGAAAGCTGCCATGTGTCATCTTTCGTAGGACTCTCAAAAGCGGAAAATGCCACGTGTCACTTGCTGAGATCAGCAAAAAGTGGCCAAAGCAAGTGGGAAAGACACAAAGGAATTGCTAAGGAGGATTACAGACTCAAATGCATTCAAAGACCTTCAATGCCAAAGGGAAGAACCGCTGATGGAAGAGTGTAAAGAGCCAACGAAGCTGATGATATAGCCCTGAGAGCTCAAATGCCAAGAAAAGACAAAACCAAAAAGGGAAAAGATAGCCTGAGGGCTCAAATCATAGCAAAAAGAGGGAAAGGCCAAAATATCTTCAAGGGAGTTATTTCCAGTAGATGAAACAATGGATCAATTGGAATTTTGAGCAAGCCAAATCAAGGACGCGACCTATTTTTTCCCCTTTGAGTAAAGGCGAATGGACAACCGTGTAAGCATCATAAAAAAGACCAGACAACCCATGCTTAGGAGGAGACATTTGAGATGATTCAGAATGCCAAAGTCAAGGTTGATGACCTGTACCAGCATGGCCCTTTCATAGCTATTTAAGGCATTCAATTCAACATGGGCCTTTTTCACGATAACAAGTGCCCAAGTCTTTCTTGGAGCGCTATATATTATAATTTCTCTCATTATGCAAGGGAGATCTTCCCAATACAGAAGCAAAACTCTACCCAAATTGAAAGGTGAATAGTGAGACTTTGAGCTCAGATTGTTGTTCATATCATTTTATCTGAATGAGAAAGCAAGTTGTTTGCAGACTTTTTACTGTCATAGCTTGTATCATTTTAGGAGATTGTTCTTATGTCTGTCTTCTACATGTGTTCTTGTTTATTTAATTTGGCAAGTAGAATTAGTGAAAGTAATCATGAAGGTGTCCTGAAGCCAACTATGGAGAGACTTTGTGTCCCCACAATTGCCTTTAGAGTGTTTGCTTTTTGTTCTTGTGTAAAGGATATTGGGATGACTTTGTGCCCTTATTATCCTTCGTATTCTATTTCTGTGTAAAGGACCTTGGGATGACTTTGTGCCCTCATTGTCCTTCAAATCTCACTCTTGGGTAGTCGAGGTGGAGACTTTGTGCTACATCTCAGTCTACTGGTTACTACGCCCTTGGTTACCAGTTACTTGTCACTACCTAAAAGAACTCCTGTTGTTCCCTACAAGATCACTTCTGAAAGAAGAGAAGTGCCTTCAGTGTCTTCACCAGAATTTTCTCCTCTATTTGTGAACATCATCTTTGAAAAAAGAGAGATGGATGGTGTTATCCTACCCCTGAGTGTTATTTTATGCTTATAGTTATAGTATATAGCTCCTCATATTTTATAGGGAACCTCCCCTTGATGAGAGGAGAGATTCGTCCACCTCTGATGTAGTAAACCTGCACACTTGGCTGACCAATCTCCCTTGTTATGGATGATCAGACCTATTTTGCTCAATTAGACAGCTGACTGACAAAATATTCACCCAATAAGACTTAAAAAATACTCTAAAAATAAGAACAAACTAAACAAATGAGGACGATGATGTAATTTGACACACCTAGTTGTTGTTTGGAATTCTAAGATTTGAACAAAGACATAGAAATGATTAGTGGCTTGGTGTCAAATATAATTATCAAAATCTGAATTGACAAATTTAACAGTTTAATGAATGCATACCGGGAAGATGTAACAAACCACTAAATTTGTATAATCTATAAAATGAAGACTAATGAAACAAGTAAAAACTATAAAATGAGGATAAATGATGTAATTTGACACACCTAGTTGTTGTATTGGAATTCTAAGATTGAAACAAGGACATATAAATGATTGGTGGCTCGGTGTCAAATCTAATTATTAAAATTTGAATGGACAAATTTAGTAGTTCAATGAATGCATACTGAGAAGATTTGGCAAACCACCAAATTTGTATAATCTATTGCTATCAAATGTGTTCTCTAGTGCCGAATTTTTACTATGCATTATTTCTAATTATATTTTTTTTGGGTTAGTTAAATAATTAGATGTCATACAAGATTGTATGATTATAATGCAAAAATGCCTCATAGAATGTGTTGAATTATATTTCTTTCATTCCTTTACCTAACCCATGAAAACAAAAATAAGATACATAAATCAAATTTATTTGACTTAGGAAACATCTTAAGGAGTTACAACTATTTCCCACATGCTCTAAATTTGAGTCAATGTGGCTCTCTTATGCATCTGAGTTAAGTGTAATTGAGAGAAAGGAAGAAAGCTCCACCTCATCTCCCTAGGTAAATACATTGCAAGTACATGAACATTCACTAAACCCTCTTTTGGTAAAAGTTGCTGATGGTGAAAGAATTATGAAGCATCAATGTGCATGCTCTATGCATGTGTAATAATACATTTGTTCAATATGTGGCTCAAAATTGAATGAAGATTATTACTTTTTGCTTGTTTGACATCTCTTCAACACTTCTTGGTAAATGACTAGGGATTGAATTGTATATATAGGGATATCTAGGACATCAAACACACAATGGCTAACCATTGAAGAATGCAATAAATTAAATCAAAGGCACAATAAATTAGGCCAAGGTGGAAAGAGCCACAAAAACATAGGGGATGGATCCTCGCTCTCATCAATTTGTGAGCATGTGCCATTGCAACCAGATTTAGTTGTTATTAGAATTCTCAGTTAATTCCTTGGTCTATTGTTTATATCCATGAGTGTCGTTGCAGTCGACTTAGCGATTTATTGGAACTTCTACTCTCAGATGAGCATATCCTTGACTAGTTGGTTCCCCCTTTGTATATATTTTATCCCAAAGACACCAAAAACATTAGAAAATGATCCACAAAAGATCAAAAACATTATCTTATGATTTTATACATTATTATCCCCACATTTTATCCTACTGAATTTTTGTTGTGCAAGTCATCTTGTCCCACTATGTCATGCTCTTACTATTTTTCAAGCAACCATCCCGCTGACTTGATATTTTGTAAGATCAATCTCCATAATGTCACTCTCTTGACATTTTGTAAGACCACTCTCATTTGTCAAGTCTTCCCTTTTCTTCTAAAACATTAATCATAAGTTTATGATCATCATCATGTCTTCTATTCCACTTCTTGGGAGAACTATATTTGGCCTAAAGTTCATATTGGAGCATGCGTTTATGGAAATATGTAGGCATCATAGACTTGTCTTGTACATATAGAGTCAAATCAACCAACCCCTTCCTTTTCTTATCTTCCCCATTTATTTTGATGTTCTTCTTCTTTAATTGGGAAATAACTTTGTGTCCTTATTCTTGATACATTGTTGTAGAAAGTAATGCCTCTACTACACATGCATGAACAACTATTTTTACACCACACTAACTTGGTTTTTATTTGTGTGTATTTATTTGAGTTTTATTAGTGTTTTGTTGTGTTTTCTTGGTGTTTTATTGTGCTTTCGGACCTCCTCATTTATTTCTTCTTCTTTTATCCTTTTATCACTTCTTGTCTCACCTTGGTCTTGCATTACCTGTTTGACTTTGCTTTTCTCTTTTGTGTTCAAGAACATTTTGATGGTCCACATGGATCTTGATTATTTATATCTTGATCTCATGTTGTTAAAATGTTCTTGATTTTCATTTTTATACATTTTTGTTCATATTTAAGTCTTGATTATTCATTTCTTGATTTTAAGTTGGGATCATTTACGTTTATCTTTTTATTTGTCTTTGCTTTTTTGTTTAAATGTAGATAGTTGTAACTTTGGTTATGGTCATTGTTTTACCATTATCCCTAGTTATAGGTATTCACAATTGAATCAGATCTACACAATTTAAATGAAATGTTATTATGAGTTATTCATACTTATGATGCCTAATTTATTTTTCTATAGCAAGCACTTTGTACTCTAGACTCAAGTCTTAATGTCAACACAACTCTAATGAATAGTTCTCAAGATCACTACGCATAAACTAGGATCAATAGGTTTAGCACTTGAATCAATGCTTAGACGTGCATATTTTTGCCTAAATCATGAGCCTAATCAATCTTTGATCAATTTTCATCATCCCTCATTCCATTCTCTCCCATTTTTGGGTGAACTACATTTGCTTTAGGTCCATTTGGACTATGTAGGCAGTGCTTGGATACATGATGCATCTTGAGTTAGCTCGGCCATCTTCATTCTTCTTTTCATCTCTTTCATCACTTTGTGCATTCTCGTATGCTTATTTTTTTATGGATTTTTCTAAACCATTATACTATCGCATCTATGTTTGTGCCTACTCACTTTAATATATGAAATATGTTATATATTTGAGCTAATTACTTGCTAATTTACCCATGCTAGGGCACAACATTTAAACTGGTTAACAAATCTAAATCAGCTCTATAGGTGCAAGCCATTCTTTATTCTTTATAAATGATCAAAATTTTCTCTATTGGGGCACAACTGTCTTATCATGATCATATCTGCTCTACTGGAGCACCTCTTATTATCATCTCTTCAGAGACCATGCTCTCCTTTTGCCTCTAATTCCAAGCTCTCCAATTTTTTTCCCTTGATGGTAATGTTTTAGGTGCAACCTGTCTTGGGATTGATCAATGCCGTAAGCATTTAACTTGCACTCTCAAATTGGGCACATTTAAAGTATGTCACTTATATGTTTGGATTGAATCCTTCTCATTCGCCTCGTCTTTGGGGTCCATTATACCTCTAAGTATATTTTAATCATTGATGGTAATTATGCATGCAAGCATTAGCTAGTCTGAATGTGATCTATTCCATGGGTTAATTTTTCACTTTCCCTCTCTTTTCAAGAGTCCATCCATCTCTTTCATCCTAGTATGTCTTCTCAATGGGGCATCATGGGTCATTTCCAATTTCTTTTAACAACTCTTTTCTTTAATAAGATGTTGCTTCTTTTGAATGTCTCGATACGCCTTTTCAAATAAGGGTAAAATGTAGACATCCAATTCCTAACACTGTTTATGTTAAAATTATCAATCTTACTCAAATTGCACTCAAATACCTAATTTAGGTCAAAATCACTAAAAACATGATAAATAGTTCAAACTTTTTGTATACAAGCATCGATTTAAACCAATGTATACCTAAATAGGGCAATGCATTTTATGTGATTTATAACTTTTATCAATTCATTTCGTGTCAAAATGATGATTTCACTTTTTTGTGTTATGGATCACTCTTTTCTTATAATTCATTAGTACACATCATGTACCTTTGTTATTTTATGTTGAAAACATATTAAATAGGAATACAGTTTCAATGCATCTAACATCACCTTTAAATTCTTCTTGAGTCAAATTATGACCCAATAATATGACTTTCTAACCATTTTGATTAATTATGCACCAATTTTTAAAGAATTTCACAAATATTGATTAATCATGTTTAGAGCTAATTAATTCAAATCAAGAGCCTAAATGGATTTTACATGGAGGTTATTGACTATTTCGTTATTAGAAATTAGTTCTAAATATATGTATCACCTAATGACATTATCTATAGGGTGGCATCCATAAGCCATAAATGCATAAAATATCATGATATTGTTACCCATGCCTAATTAATGCCCCTTCCCCCCAAATAATTATGAAGATATTTATTAATTTAATTCTAAATATTTGATTAAATTATGGCCTAACATCTCAATCTTGAGATAGATGATCATGGTTGATTCTAATTCATTTGGAAAATCTATAAATTATAGGGCCTAGAACATCATTTCTTAAGCTTAAATTGTGTAGACTTATAATACTAAAATATCTCCACAAGTAATTTGTGTTTTGATTATTGTGTTATTTGTATTTGGGTAAGATTCATTTGATAGGCTAGTTTAGATATTCCTTCTAGTTTTGAGCCTAGGTTATGCATAGACTTTTTGAGGCAATGGAGGAGCAAAGAAGCCATTATTGCAAAGATAAGAGCTTTAAATCAAGGGAAGAATACACTCAGAGCTGCTCTTGGGTGGTGGAATCGATTTGGGAAGGTAACTAGTAGTGATTTGTTATAAATTGCTTGTCATTATCATTATCAAACCCAACATGAATAGGTTGGCTTTGTTTGTTTAGTTCTTTATGTATTTTCATGGTTTTATTGACTAATGCTTGACTAACAATCTTGTAATCCATCCTACACTTGGGATTAGTTTATGAAATTGTTCAGGGTATGGTGGCTTCCACAACTTTATTTTGATCAAAAGCTCATAGATTTCTAGAATCTAAAGCAAGGAGATTTATCGATGAATGAGTACTAGGAGTAGCTTGCCAAACTTCTAAAGTATGTACCTCAATACCAAATAGATGAGAGGTTCAAGATCAAGAAGTTTATCATGGGATTAAAATCTTAGATCAATAGAGAGGTAGATGTTCATGGACCTTCTACTATGGACTAGGTCTTTGAAAAGGTAGTCAAGCAAGATCATAAGTTGAAGTTTCTTGCACAGGCTAAGGAGAAGTTCAAGAAAAAGTTTAGAAGTTCTAAACCAAATTTCAAGAAGAAGAACTAGAAATAGAGGAGTGGAGACTCCAAGAGTCATTTCAAGAATCAAAATTCTAAATTTAATAGAAGAACAATTAATAAGAAACCAGGCAATGGCTTCAAAGGTGGTTTCAAGGGAAACCCATAGATTGATAGGAAAGGACCACTTGGAGTCTATTTAATTTACCGATGAGACAATTATTCTTGTGTATGCACTTATGACATGTTAAATAATGAAGTTCCTAATCCTCATTAGGGCAATTTTGAGTAGTGTATTCATGTAGCAATTGATAATTAACACGCTGAATTTCAAGCATCACCCCTAGAGTTGTCAGATATTTTGTTTGAACATCCAATTTCTATTCTGATAGATACAGGGGCTACTAAATGTTTTATAGCTCTTAGAATGCTTAGTAAGTTTATTATAAGAGTTGGATTTATGGAAAATAAATGGTCAACATAGTATGAGAATGACTCAAAAGTCATGGTTGACAAGTGTCTAGTTGAAGCAGAGATTAGGTTTCCCAAATTCACAATAGTAGTGGATCTATTTGTAGAACCACTAGGGTAATATGATGTGATCCTAGGAGTCAAATAGATTGAAAAACACAAGGCCAAGGTTGATTGCTACTTGATTAAGGTTGAGTGTCTCGATGATTTTATAAATCAGACACAAATTCAAGGTGAGAATAGAGAGTTGAAGCTCAGACAGATTTCTACAATGCAACTCAAGAGAGCTTAAGGAAAAGGGTGCCAAGAATTTATCATCAAGATAAATGAAATGGAGGAACCTAAGGAACCATCTCTCAAAGATTATCCAGTTCTTAGAGATTTTTATTATTTATTTTTGAAAGAATTACCAGGATTGCCTCTTAAGCATGAGGTTTATTTCTCTATTGATATCATACCTAGATTAGAACCATAGTCTACGGCACCATATAGGATGATAACCACTGATTTGGTTGAATTAAAGGCTCAAATCTAGAAATTATCATCAAATGGGTTGATCAAGCCTAGTGTGTCACCTTGGGGTGCATTGGTTATCTTTGACAAATGGTAATCTTTGGATTTGCATTGATTATAAGATGTTGAACAAGGCAAATATAAAAAATAGGTATCTGTTACCTTGTATAAATGATCTTTTTGATCAAATGTGGGGAGAAACAGTCTTTTATAAGATTGATCTTAGAGTAGAATACCATTAGTTAAGGATTTGGGATGAGGATATTTCGAAGATAACTTTAAAAACACATTATGGATATTATGAGTTCACAGTGTTAGCCTTTGGGTTAAATAACACACCGATAACATTCATGAATCTCATGAACAATGTGTTTAGAGATTATCTAGATCACTTTGTTTTGGTCTTTTTGGATGACATTCTTATATATTTTAAGAATGAAGAAGAACAGCTTTAGCATCTGGAACTAGTTCTGTAATGGTTGCTGAAGTACAAGTTATATGTCAAATTGTCTAAGTGTGCAATTTTTTAGGAGAGTGAAATATCTAGTTCATTATTTTTGCAAAAGGTATTCCTTTAGATTTAGCTAAGATAAGAGCTATTATGGAGAGGCTAGTGCCAAGCAATGTGCACGAGGTAAGAAGGTTCATGGGATTAGCAAGCTATTATAAGAAGTTCATTCTAAATTTTTCTAAGATAGGTAATCCAATTACCTCCTTACAATAGAAGAACCAACGATTTATCTGGTCAGAAAATGTGAAGTAGATTTTTAGGAATTGAAAATAAGGCTTACTTGAGCACTAGTGTTAAGATTTCTTGACCCTAATAATAAATTTTTAGTGATCATAAATGCATCAAGAGATGGACTAGGATGAGTCCTTATGTAGGATGGTGCAATAATGGCTTATGAATCAAGGAAGTTGAAACTTTATGAGGTGAATTAAGCCCCTCGTGATCTTGAGATTGTAGCAATTATGCATTCTTTGTAAGTTTGGAGACATTATTTGTTAGAAAAATTGTTTGAGCTCAAGATTGATTACTTGAGACTCAAGTACATTTTCACCGAACCAAATTTGAATACTTATAAGAGGTGATGGTTAAAGTTTTTATCTAACAATGACTTTGATATCAATTACATCAAAGGTAAAGAGAAAATAGTAACTGACACCTTGAGTTATAAAAGGTACATAGCAGTCATGGTTACTATCAGAAGTAATTTCAGGGATTGTGTGATTGAGTTCTCATTAGGAGATGAATTTTATGAGTAGGTTTGAAAAGAATTGTTTGAGAATGCTCAGAATCTTCAGTATAAAGGATTCAATTTTGAGAGTGATGGTCTTTTTCAATATAATGGAAGGATGTATGTGTCAAAATGAGAGAATATGTGAAGCATAGTGCTAAAATAATTGTACAATGCCCCATATTTGGTACATCCAAGAGTAACCAAGTTCATGATAGAACTTAGATGTCTATATTTATAGAAGGGAATCAAGAAAGATGTGGCAAACTATGTGTCACATTGTCTAGAATGTCAATGAGTGAAAGCTGAGCATGTGCACCCAGTTGGATGTTATATACACATGATATACTAGAGTGCAAGTGGTAGGTGGTCAGTATGGACTTTGTCCAAGGTTTATAAATGTTATAGAATAGTTACGATATGATATTATAAGTTGTTGACAAACTAACCAAGGTGGCTGATTTTATACCAGGCACTTTGATAGATGATGCACCTACCTTTGCGAAGAGGTTCGCAAAGGAAGTGTATAGATTACATGAATTTTCACAAAAATATCATTTTAGATCATGATCCAAAGATGATTTTTGAGTTTTGGATAACTTTAAACTTAGCTTCATGTACGCAACTAAACTTCAACATTACATATCATCCAGAGATTGATGATCAGACTGCACAAGTTAATTAGGTGTTAGAGGATCTTCTTCATTTGTATTGCATGGATTAGCAATACAAATGAGAATATTATATTCTATTGGTTAATTTTTCACACAACAACTCATACCAATCAGCTTTAAAGATGGCACCATTTGAGGCACTGCATGGAAGAAGGTGCAAGACACCAATCAATTGGGACAGGTTAGAGGATAAGGTAGTTTTTGGGGCTGATATGCTTTCAAAAATAGAATAAAAAGTCATATTAATGAAATATGGATTGGCCAAGGATAATGATAGACATAATAACTATGCTTATTTGAAAAGGATAGATAGATGACTTTTTGTAGGTGATAGAGTGTTCTTACGAGTTAAGCCCTAAAAGAGCTCGATTAAATTTGAGAAGTTAACAAAATTTTCACCAAGGTATGTAGGACCCTTAGAAGTGTTAGAAGTGGTAAATCATGTAGTTTTTAGGCTTACATTGTCAACAACCTTAACTCTATTGCATAATGTTTTCCATGTATCTTATCTTAAAAATTATATCCCTGATCCTTCATATGTACATGATTGAAATGCTTTGCAAGTTCTGCATCACAGGGTGTTCATGGTAGAATCAATTAGCGTAATTGACACTCACAAAATTTATTTGTATAATAGAGAAGTATCACAGTGCAAGATCTTGTGGGACTAATACTCTGAGGATAGTGCTACTTGGGAGGACTATGAAGAGATCTACAAGCTATTTCTACATTTGTTTGCTTGATTTGATATTAAATACTATGTTTTTATTCTATTAAAATTTATTTGTTATTTAAAACTATTGTTTGAATAAGTGTCATCAAAACGATGACTAATTTTAAGGGAGAAAGATGTTACATCTCGATGTCACTCTAAGTATTATAACTTTTGAATATGTAGATTATTATGGTTATCATTTGATTATTATTTCTCTGATTTAAAATTTATGACATATACTGGTTATGAGACAGTTATATGCTGATTAGTTTGCATGATAGATTAATTATATGATAATTGTACTTTCTTATTTTATACATTATAGATGTATATTTCTAGTTATGCTTCATTAATTTTTCATATATATGATGACACAGACTAATTACCTATTTGTCATAAGGTGGATGCAGGTTTGATTCTTGCTTCAAAACATGATGGAGGGAGAGCATCATCAGAGAGGATGACATAGATGGGATGATTGGATGATGATATAGGGATTGCTTGTAACCAAACACACACCACAACAGAATAACATGTTTAATTGTTTGTTTGATTTAGATAATTTGTTTTTGAGTGCTAATATACTTCTATTATGATCATATTTCGGTTGATGATTATAATGATCTGATTGTGTGATCTCATGTATGATTCTAGTGCATAGATTTACACATAAAATGTTATTTTATGATCATGTTGTCGATGTTTACACTAATCTGAATGTCTAACACAATGACTGGTTTAAATGATATTCGATAAATATCATTGTCTTGATTTGATGTCTTTATGTATAAGAAATAGTCAAGGCATTAGTATAAATATATGATTAGATAATGAAAATGCTAGTATTATTATAACATCTCTATCTGTGATGAAATATTATAATGTTCAATAGGATTTTCTTTGTGGTCAAAAGCTGATTATTGATTTCTCTGTAGTTGCATCGTCTTATGAAATTAACCTTAGCTAGAGGATTGAAATGCAAGTGGCATAATCTTATGTTATAAATGGAATTATTAATTGATTTAGTTTATATTTTTAAAGAGATAATTACTTTAGTTTCATTTAAATCAAGGAAATTTAATATCCTAAAAATACTAACTTAAAAGCTATGTCCAATGCAGAGTTTATGTTGAGAATGAAAAGTATAAATATCATTTTATAAATGACTTAAGTGGACCTAAGTCAGTAATTAATGCGGCCTTGAAATCAAAGATTAAACATGCACGATTTATGAAAATAAATGAAGCTCAAGTTAAGTTATGGTAATGGATTTTAAACCGAAATGGTAGCGTGGTGGATTATATTAAATCTTTAAAAATGAGATTATATTAAGAGAATGAGAGAGCAAAAGGAAGGGACAATGATAGAGCAAAGGAGAGTAAGGTGAGAGAAAGGCATGACACAACAAGGAGGAAGGAAGGTGAACAAAGAGAAGTCTTTGGTAGATCCATTCACGAATAAAAAAAATGATTTTGGAAGCAATTACCAGGTTGGTAGTGTAATTTCATTTCATGACTAATAGGTTGGAATTTCTGTTTAGATTTCTTGTGTGGGTTTTTTTAGTGATCCTGCTAGATTATATTGAGATATGTATTTAACTATGTAGATGGCTCAACCATCCATAGAACTAAATCATAATTTTTAACACCCCGAGCTTAAATAATCAATGTTGTGTAAAATTTCTTGTATGAGGGAAATGTATTTGAAATTTTTGAGCATCTCATGATTATACAAAGTCTCGTATGAGATTTAAAATCATAGTACTAGGTTTTTGCAAATGAAATTGACTGTGTTATTTGGTTTCTAGAACCCTTTATGGGCAGAATAGTAAACCTTGACCTTTGCTAGAAAAATGGTCTTAAAATCGTGCCTTCTTAGGGAAAGTCATGTGTGTTATAATGTGGAATATAATCTTTAAATTATATATAATATCAGTAAATCTTTCATTGGATGAATTTGTTTTACCACATAAGGTTTGACTATGCATTCAAGTTGTCATTTTGGATGAAATGGTGTTGTTAAAAACCTAGGATTTCAATTGAGTATTGATGTTGATTTTCTCTTAGTATGCTAGGGGGATAAAGAAACTATATATTTATGTATATGTATAATTACTTAAACTTGGGTAAAGTGCATATATGAACGGGTATATTGACTACAAAATCTTGTAAATTTGAAATTATTTAGGAAATACTTTTCCTGCATTTAGACTCCTTTTACATCTTAAGAAATCACCATTTCTCTAATAGTCGACTGTGTCGATCTAGTGTCTGAGTAAGAAGGTAATTACTTGGGAGGTGTACCAGTATTTGATTGTGTCGAGCTCTTGGATGTCCATGAGATTTTGAGATAATCATTATATTCGAATAAGTTTGAGACTTCTAAGGATAAATAATAAAATAATTATACCCAGGATACTCCCTTGAGTCGGTCATTGAAATTAGATGTACATTTAAGTATTTGTATTTTGTGTTTTTATAATACAATGTAGACTGTGTAGTGTATATATATATATATATATATATATATATATATATATATATATATATATATATATATATATATATATATATTCGTGGGAGTTAATATCCCAATGATATGGGAATTCTCTATATGATCCGTTCTAGAAAGAAATGGTAAATGTATGAAGGAAACTACGTTTCCTCTTTACTATATGTATGAAGGAAATTACATTTCCTCTTTACTATATTTTGGGTGGAACTTTATTTTTGCCTTGAATTTTCGTATTGTGGTTTAAACTTGAGTTTAAATATGTAAACATGTTTTTTGCACACACTGTTTATTATAACTAGTTGGTTGGGTCTAAACAGTGTCAGTTTATGTGTTATGTTTTCAAGGTAAACATTGTAGAATGGCTAAGCATACATATTTCTTGTGAAATAATTAAGTATAATATTTGTGCATTGATTTAGTATTCATTGTGATAGGTTATTCATGAGTTATTCATTTGTAAACGAGTCATGAACTTTTAGTTAAGTTAACTACTTATGAAGTGAATATTAGTATTTGATTGTGAATAATATATCTATTGTTATATGATTCTTTTAAATCGAGTTTAAAAATTTAACATAGTATGCATTGATGGGATTTTTGTATATAAACTTATAAATGGATTTATATAATACAATATAAATGGATTGATAAACCCTGTTACAAATCTAGAAAACTAGTATACTATGTATAATTGTATACAGCTTGTGTGTAGTTGAAAATTACCTATATGGATTGGTTATAGGGATGCTTGGATTATTGTATAAAGTTAGCTATGGTATATATATATATATATATATATATATATATATACTTGTGATTAAGATTCCAATTAATTCTTATGATGTTTATGTAATTACGAACTTGATATGATTCATGCCCGGATGGTATGATCTTTGCATAGTAATCGCATATATTAATTATATTTGAAATATCATTATGTGTGAGATTCATTTAATGCATTTGATGGATTAAATGCATAGTTATGATTATTTCTCATACTTAGAATGTTTTCATATCTATTAATAGGAATAATCTATTCGAATCATTGGTTTATATACTATGTTATATTTAACTAGTCTTTCATTGACAATGTCAAATAAGTAGTGAGACAAACTTCACTAGCTTAGTTCTGATCAAGAGGTGTGTATGAAATTGACTGATCCTACAGATCAATCGCTATTTAAAAACTTTGGCCAAAGTAATGTTAGATAGATAGTGTCATTTCATATGTTTGAATTACATTTTTATGTGATATCATGTTAGAACATTTTTTTTTATAGTACACATCATGTATTAGAAATTTTATAGCACACGGGTACTAGCATGTCTCTTTGGATTCCTGCATCATCACTATCTACCCATCCATGAAGGGAGAGCCATTATATGATGGAGGATTATGTGGGGGATTGATGGTCCGTGGTTGATATGAAAAAGTGCTTAGATGATGCTCTCCCTCCCTAGTATAGTACTTACTTGAAGACTATACTTGAGATTATCAGAGATACATGAGTCAGTTTGATGATTCAAGCTTTGTGGAGCATAGTGTCTATTTATGTTATTAAGTGAAAATAACTAAAGAAAATCTAATTGTACTATTAGTTATATTTCAATAACAGTAGTTGTATTATTGTACCAGCCATGGCTAGATTTTAAAGTGATTACTTTTCTTGCAGTTATGTTATGTACATAAAATACTAGTGATTGTAACTGTTATTTTGTTAAGTTTATGAATGTCTAACATGATTTGGTAGTATGTTAAAAATCATTAATTATTTTTTGTGGTGTAATATAATGAAATAATAAATGTTGAGTAATTAAAAAAAAAAATTATTGCATTATTCTAGTACAATCCATGAGGGGTTGTTACACCAGACCAATGTGAGCAATCTAAGAAATTGATAGGAGATTAGTTGAAAGTAAAATAACATTGAGAATATTATTGAATGTTTCACCACTCAATTCAATAGACCCTCTTTTGAGGACCTTTTTAGAAGTGTCATCACCCAATTATATAGAGGACATGTCACATGGTTCTAAAGAACTAAACTCTATCTGTGAACATACCTTGTGATGTGAAGCGCCATAGTCAATGACCCATGTAGGAGTTGGAGGTTCAACTGCAAAAAGGGCCTTTATTTATTTTTCTCCTTAATATTCTCTTTTTCCTTTTCTTTACCATTATCATTTGAATTAGAAGATTCATGGACTGATGAATTTTGGATGGTAGAATCAGGGACACCGATATTGTGCTTCTTGAGCATCTTAGTTAGTTGGTCAATCTACTTTTTTAAACATTTTCTTTCATCATGTTTTCCTAAGTAAAACCCATATTTGATTCAATATTTCTTAGACTTAGGACTGGAAGAAGAGGTCTCATCGTTTGATTTATAGGTGGGAGGATTTACATCCATCTCTTGATTTTTTTCATTTTTTTTTGTCTTTGTTGTTTGAAGCCTTCTCTTTCTTAGCAAAGAGTGCATAAGATTTTAAGGGCTTCACTGTGCCCATCTATATCAACTTATCTTATTTTCAAGTCAATTCGATAACAAATGTATCTAAAGAAGGCATCTTTTATATGGCTGCAAGAGCACTTTTTATGGAATAGAAAGTGAACACAAACACAAAATGGTCTGGACCTAGTTTGGAGAGTATTAATAGAAAAAGTTGATCATCTTTCTTATTAATTATGTATTCTTTTAACTACAACCTCAGATATTTGAACTTAGTGAAATTTTTTTGTAGTGTTTCAAAGTCACCCAGGGTAAAACTGATGAGCTCATTCTTCAGTTCATGACCTCTCATTACATCCTACTTCCTAAAGTGTCTTTCCAGTGTGGTCCAAATTTAATTTAGTGTTTTAATAGATTCAATGTGAAAATATAAGTTGAGAGAAATAGACAAACTAAGACAACCATGTGCTTGATCACTTCTATTAAATTATTTATTTTTCTCTACATCTACTACATGTTAAGTTTATTTATTCATAGCTATCCTATAAATGTCTTGTTTTCTTAGAGAAAATAACATGTTTTTCCATTCATGATAATTGAATACCAAAAGAGGAGGAAATGACCAACATTCCATGATGTAATAAAAGAGGTTGTTGCATAAATTATAAAATAAATGTAGAAAATAAAAGTACACAACACCACACAGTACTCCTTATAACTATCAAAGTGCCCCCCCTTAATTTTTAAATGCAAGCACATTCATATAGACGTCAGACATAACCGAGAATACATCTTAAATAATTTGTGCATAAGTATAAAATAATTGGAGGGACGTCAAACTCAATTAATAATACGTCGAAGAGTGTACAATAATTGATTTTAAAGGAGTTTAAAGACTCAAAAATATCACCAATCTGTAGAGCATGAAAAAAATTAATTTTTAAAAAGATTATACTCAAATCCAAGTTACCAATCAAAAGTTGTGGCCATTTAAAATTCTTAGCTCGCATGAAAAATAATGGTGGAAATTTTTTAATCAACTTCCCCCAAAACAAATTGAGGCCCTTTGGAGCAAAAGCTTTGAAATTTTTTGTGAATCAATTTCCTCAAAAAAAACTTATGCCTCCATGGAGAAAAAGTTAAACACTTTTGGGTTGGGAGTGACCAAGGTTTTGATTTCCATATGATCAAGGGTTAAGAGCTACGCTGAGTGCTTCCATCATGTGACCATACCATATGACCAAAGGGTTAAGGTTAATTGTGGGTGTTCTCTCCCTCCCATTTTTGATTGATGTGATTGACGTGGGAGTGACATTATCCAAAAAATATACCCATTTTAAAAATGAATAGTGTCACACTTCATGATATTAAATTTAATGTCCTCTAGACCGTCATTAGAGTTTTGGACATTTCCTATAGTTTTTAAGGGATGTTGGAGTTTTAGATATTTACTACAATTTTGAGATAAAATCATCAAGGTTGCAGTGACTGCGTGTAGTGTCGAAAGTATGATGCAAGGGGGAAAGGGGGGTTAAGACTGTTCCTACAATCAAAATGTCTAACATTAGGGTTGTAGGACCGTTTTACAGTGGGGTTTGAGGATGCCTAAGCACTAAGAAATCTTGATCCTGATATAGTGGACCTTTCTGATAACAGAGAAAAGTGTCAGGGTTACAACCCCTCCCTACCGGTGTCAGGGTTTTTGACTGCTCCCATAGTTTAGAATCTCGATGCAGGGGTTGGTGACTATGTGAGCATTGAAAAATACCAATGTCAAGATCATCAAACTTTCCCACAATGAATTTTAGGCAGTGTTGGGAATGTTGGGAATTCTTGTAGTGTGAGGAATTCTTGTAGGTTTTTGTAGTGCCGAGATGAGATGAAGTTCTAACAGTGCCCAGATTATCTGAAGTTTTGATAGTGTCAAGAATGTCATAAAATATCACAATGTCGAGAAGGCTTAGAACTCCCACAGTATTGAGAAGGCTTGAAACTCTCATAGTATGCACACAAGTGTAGAAACTTTATCTAGCTCAAAAAATCTAGATCTAGAATGTCTATGGAAAAGTCACCAAAGACTCACCAATGATCTCAAAAAACCTTAAAAACCTCAAAAAATGATTTAACCTTAAATAACCTGGTAGTACATATATGTATAAAGTTATCAAAAAAGCCCTGAAATCCTCCAAAATAGTCAAAAAATAATTGTCACGAAACTAGGTTGTGTTTATAGTTTATTTCAAGTTTTTGGCACCTTCTGAATCTGATAACGTTGTTTGTTTTATGATTTGAGACTCTAGATGAACAAAATACATGAAGTTTCAAAAAATCTCACCAAATCTATGAAGAAAAAAAAAATCAAGAAAAACTATAGGATGCATGCAAGAAATATCTCCGCAAGAATATTTAGAAATGATAAAACAACCGTCAAATTAGAGCTCTGATATCATGTTGGATTACTCCAAGATCTCTGAACATCATAGATTATATGAAAA
Organism: Torreya grandis; assembly: GCA_037957365.1. Classification (NCBI taxonomy): domain Eukaryota; kingdom Viridiplantae; phylum Streptophyta; class Pinopsida; order Cupressales; family Taxaceae; genus Torreya; species Torreya grandis. Next base: position 2,036,399 of record JARHVA010002976.1, read on the forward strand.
CCCTAGATTAGGTGAGATCAAATGCAAAGCAAAAGAGAGCTTGATAAACTAATCATTTGATTCATTAGTTTATTAGCCAAAAAGTAAAAAGGAGATACATTATATAGTGAAAAATTAGGTTACTATAAAGGTAACAACTCAACTCATAATGAGAAAACACATTAAATATATTTCCCTTGACCTTAACAACCTTAATCAAACTGACTAACAATCATGTAGGAAAAAGTAAAAGTGCAAAAAAGCCTTCACTAACAATATCAAAGACTAGCCAATGAAATGTGGGTGAAGTGGTTAACAGACTTGGTTGTGTCCAGCCCCACCTAGGTTCAAATCTCAAAGAGCATGTTAGACAGGTGGTGGTTGTTGGAAATATTTGGATGGTTGGAACCACTGACGATATTGGTAATGTTGGCGATAGCATCCCATCTAGTGATGTTAGTATGATCAATAGTAGTCATTGGTGATAGTTATAAGGGATATCCGGGCCATAATGTTGGCGATAACATCCCATCTAGTGATGTTAGTATGATCAATAGTGGTCATTGGTGATAATTATAAGGGAGATCTGGACATATTAGATCTTAGGTTGTAAATTTTAGTTAGTCCATAGAAAATTTAACAAATTTTTATATTCATGTTATATGATAATAATTGTTTTTTTTTGGTAGGGTGAATTTTTTTGAGGAAGGAGGGCAAGTTGTCCCATACATGGAAGAGCTTGTTGCTTTTCACAAAGCACTCAAAACATGGATCAAATGGATACACACCAACATTAATCCTCAGAAAACCAAAGTTTATTTTCGAGACTATTCACCAGTGCACTTCCAGTAACTCTCATTTTAAACTCTTTTGCATGTGAAAGGTCTTTATGTTTTTGTGTTTCACACTTCCATTAACTCTCATTCTAAACTCTTTAACATATGAAAGGTTTTTATGTTTTTGTATTTGAGTTTTATTTTTAAATTTTAACTTGTTTAAATTTCTTATTGATGATACAGTGAAAAGGTGCGGGGGAAGAAAGTTGGAGAAGGATGTTTCAATGAAACAGAGCCCATTGATAAAATGGAAAAAGAGGCATAAAGGATTTATGGTGAAAAGGGAAGGATGGAAATAGTGGAGAAAGTGGTGGGGGAGAGTAAGATGGTGAAATTGTTGAATGTAACAGGGCTGTCAATGTATAGAAAAGATGCTCATGTATCTCTGTATACTAGCAAGTATATCAACATGACAAACAAAAATGATTATCACTATGCAAATTGCAGCCGTTGGTGTCTTCCTGGTCTTCTAGATGTGTGGAATAGCATCCTCTATGCCCTTCTAATTTAAAGTGTTTATACACAAGTCTTAATTTTTTCGGGGTTGTGGTCTAGTGGTAGATGAGCAATGTGTCTAGCCTTGTTAGCCTAGGTTAGTCTATTGACTGATATCTCAATAACAACTGAGTTTTGGGGAAAACACTATAAGCGATCAGATGTTAAATTGTATCTATATTTAACGTTTCTTGTTAATTTATATCAACTTTTAAAGGAATATATTGTTTAATTATCAATTTATGGCCACTCTTCATTTCATATTGATTTTTTTTTAAAAAAAATTACAACATGCATTAAATTTTTTGGTGGTGTGCAAGTTCACCTAAAATTAAAATACAACTAAAATTAAATTAAAATAAAATAAAATTCTAAACAAAAATAAAATAAATGATAATTTTAAAATAAATATTTCAAAATTTATATTTTTCAATTTTTTAAAAATAAATATATTTAAAATATCTAAAAAATATAAAAATTAATATATATATATATATAATATACACATCAAATCTCTAATAGTCCCTCTCATATGTAAAAGACTCTTATAGAAATTTGAGGAATTCATTTCAATAGGATCATAAATGTGTTAGCCTTGTCTTCTTGTAATCATAAATGTTTAGTTTAAAGAACATTCTAATTGCTATCTTCGCATCATAAATATTTAGCTAAAAAACATTTTCAATGATATGAGAATTTTAGAAATATCTTTCAAAACTTTGAGAAACCATATACCAGGGATTACATGCCTAGATAATTTGGTCCATCACACACCTACATAATTTGGTCCACCACATGTCTAAACAATTTGGTCCACTATATGTTTAAACAATTTGGTCCAAATCTTTCTCAATTGATTTGGGACACAACAAATGGTCTAGTCCCCAAAATAAGTAGAAACTTAAAAGAAACATGTTGTATCCAAAATCCACAAAGGATTGTTAAGGCACCACCCACAAGAGGAGCATGGCTTTACAAAGAGAGGTAAGGAATAACAACAAAAAGCCATGCTTTAATGAAAAAGTAATAAATGAACCAGGGAAGTAAAACAACTTCTTCAGTGAAACTTCAACGAAATCATCACAAAGTTCAAATAGAACAAAACAGAGGCAGAAGCCAACCAAAAAGAGCCCAACAAGATCAACACTGACCCCAACCAAAGGCTAGGGCCTTAGACACAAGCTAGAACTTGTTTTCCCTCGCACCTTTAGAGGAGGCCTTTCATTGTCCATTAGGAACCGTTACTTACCAAATCTTATGCTTCCATTCTTAGTAACTCATTGTCATAATGTCTTCCATTCTTCTTTGTAGTGGCGCTGACATCAGCGTTGGTTTTCCTAGGCACAAAGGGAGGGTAGAAACTAATGGACCCAGATCAAATGAGGGGGTGCCAATGAATGAGAAAGGGCATATTAAAGGGAGGGAGTGGGGGAAATAGGGGAGGGGGGCTCCACAGGGGTGGGCGAAAGGGGAGTTGAACCTTGGTATAAAATCTTGTGGTTGCACCATCTAAAACTTTGGTCAAGAAAGTCGTCTTTCCTCCAAATATGATGCAAAATGATGGAAGGAGGCGAATGAACCACTGAATAATATGTTGTTGCTTTATGACCAAGAAGATTGTACAAAAAACAAGGAAATGAAAAACCTACGTAATTAAGAAACAAAATCTACTAACTCTTAAATGAAAAGAGCTTGATAAATCTTAATATAATTTACAAGAATCCAAATCACTCATTAATTTTATTTCTTTCTAAAATAATTTTATTCCTTAATATATATATTGGTTTCACATAATATATTATTTCAAACTCATTCACCATTCTTGATCTCTTATGAACATTAATATTTAAATTAAATTAAAAAATATTTAACTGATATTAAAATATTCTAAAAAGTAGCCCTCGCGAGGTAAAAAGGGTCCAAATCAAAGGCTTTGTAGGAAATTTGAAGTGACCCTCAAGATTTTATGATTGCTTCCAACTGTGGATCACATGATACGTGGAAAATGGCAGACATGGCATCATCAAATATATGGAACTCATTAATATTGTACGTTGCCTTTTATATCGGAACTTGATGGATAATCATTTAACCAATCTTTTATATTTGGAATTTTGCATAATCATGTGCCTACATAAGTGGGCAATGCACACAAAATGGTGTATGCAAAATAAATTTGTTTTTATGGTGAATTTTTTGATTGATTAAATTTTCGGTTTAGAAATTTATTTAAAATTTAATATTTAAAAAAAAAACATCAAAGATTAAATATATATTTAATTTTATATTTAAAATGTTTAAGAGTTATTTTTTAGTTATATATTATTTTTTTAAAAATTGACTGTATTTTATTTTTATAAACTTAAATATTAATTTAAATATTTTCAATGAATTAGATTTTGTTGTGTTTCAACATTGGTTAGAGCTTAGTCTCGATAATTTTTTTTTTGTTGAAATTCATGGTTAAATATTTTCATGAGAAATTATATATATATAATATTAAATTGATTTTTTATTTGTATATGTTTTAATTATTATTTTAAACATTGTCATGAGAAGTTGTTATTTAAATAATATTTTTCTACATAATATTATTAAATTTATTATAATAAAATTATAAAAAATATTTTATTTTAAATAAAATATAACAAACTTTTAAAAATATTTTATCATATAAATTAGAAGAATCCAAACACATCACCATATAAAAAGTTTCTAAAAATATTTTATATTGTAATATCTTAAAAATTTCCCATAAAACTTCTAAAAATACTTTACTAATTTAAATCCAACACAAAAAAACTTCTTAAAAGAATTTATTACTTTAAATTGAAAAATCTAAGAACTTTGCTTACAAAAACCCTCCAAATAAAAAAAAAGTGTAATAAATAAAAATTTTGTAGATGCCTTACAAACATTCTTATTTAGTATTTTGATATAGACTTACATATACAAGTTATTTGGATCTAAATTATTGTCTATATTAAAAATATGTGTGTGTCATGAAGTACATAACATATAATGGCATTTGAAAGTATGAAAGTAAACAATTTAACTATGGTGTTTAAGAAGGAGAGTTAAAAAAAAAACTTTTTTTTTTAATTAAAATTTATTGTAAAAAAATATAATATTAGAAAAGAAATGAACATTTTGAAAGATTAATAAAAATAATTGAGAACACTCTTATTATTACTCTAGTCCTAATAAATTATGTGATCTCAAGGATATTATTAAAATCTTTTACACTCGATTTTTTTGAATACGTCCAAATTTTTAATCTATATTTGTATTTTTGAATTGACCTAATGGGAAAGAACAAATACTCCTAAAAAGAAGTTATAGGTTCAAATCCTACAAGGAATAATGTACACACGTTTTGTATTTGAAACACGCACATAATTAAAACCCTTCCTAACATCATGGATCTTAAAAATATACTACGAGAGATGGAGATGGCAACCCCACGATTTCTATCTTCCCCAGTCTATAAATTCAAAAGTAAATGCCATTGATGTCATTGTAACATGTTATCAATGCAAGCATATGACTTTGTTTTTGTAGAAATTTGCAGGTTTAATGCCTCTACAATGTTGAAAACATTGAGACCCTGGAAAGATTGGTGTATGTGGGAGATTCCGTAAGCCACAACTAATGGGAATCCATCCTTTGCCTTTTGAGGGCAAGGGTGCCACATGATGGAGGAAACATGAAGGCCAAAGACAATGGCGAATTACTTCAATATTTTATAAAGGTGCTACTATTATGTAGACTTTATGCTCTACCTTGTTCTTAATTTTTAGAAACAAAAATTGATTGATGTTGGGCATTGTTTACAGGGTTACAATTGTTCAATAGAATTTTCATGGGCTCTGTTTCTAGCAGAGCATAATCCAAAAAAAATGTAAGAAACATTGGGGATTGATACCATTACTCATCAATCGCAACACTTCAGAGATGCAAACATTTTTGTTTTCGATAATGGTCAATGGTGGACACACCAACAACCTTATGAAGGGTAAGCTAGCCTTAAGGTAGCTTATGCCTTTTTCATATTCCAAACCATACGGAGGCTTAATGGAAGTTAGGTTGAGTATGGAAAAAATTAATATGGTATCAAAGTCATATTTGGAACCCAAACATATAAATGTAACTTGAGGTAAGTCTCAGAGAAATCCATATCCTAAGTTATATGAATAGAAACAAGCTCCTTAGTCTTGTATCCATTGTTAACTTTGAAAGGTCTTAGGGCACAAGGGTGAGGCTTAGTGATGGGCCCTGATTGATTTGTCAACACCCATCCAAGTTCAATACTCCCTAGGGCTCAAGGGAACCTGCTATCCTTGCATTTATATAGTTGGTTGGGTGGTTATAAGGGTGCGGGGGAGGGGGGGGGGGGGCTCGCCTTGTACAAATTAGAGTTGAATAAGCTCCAGTTCACCACACCAAACCTCGATTCCCTTAGCGATCAAAAAAAAACTTTGAAAAGTTTTAGGTTGTAAATTTTAACTAGTTCATTAAAAAATCAACAATTTTTCATATTCATATTATATGATGATGGCTGGGTTTTCTTTGTCGAGTAATGTTTTTGAGGAAATAGTGCCGGTAAGTTGTCCCATGCATGGAAGAGCTAGCCACTTTTGATAAGGCACTAAGAACATGGCCAAATGGATAAAATTTAATATTAATCCTTACAAAACTAAAGTTTATGTTTAAGGCTATTCACGTGTGCACTTCCAGTAACTTGTTGGATGATGTGGCATAGCCATGTCTAATCTAGCCTACGTACCAAGCTACATGGAGGACTCCATCTACCCTCATTGAATGTGTGTCACTTCTTGACGGCTACACAATCTTGGAGAATATCTCATCGCACTCAAATACAAGTAATTTCTTTTGTCTTCTTTAATGTATTTATTTTATTTGGTTGAACACCTCGGTTGTGAAGTTGCATCTAGAGAATTCAAAGGAGATCTATCGGGGGGTCATTGTATTGTGTTTGACAATAAAGAATTGGAGCAACATAGCTTTGGAAAATTTTGTACTCTCACAGTGGTGTAATAGAACATCAAAGAAGCTCATAGTTATTTTAATAAAAATTTCACTAAGCATTAAGATTTTCCCTTGTCTATTTTATTTGATTTCAATTATTTATATCCTTGTTATTTGTTATGTTTGTTTGTAGCTAAACTTTAGTCAACCACTTAAACCATCATACTAGTATTAGAGCATCTTGAAGATTCAAGCATGTGAAGTTTGTCCTAGCAAAGCCGAAGAAGCTCATACATTGGAACTTGATTGAAGTTGCATTAACATGTCAGAAAGTATACTTCTGCACCTCAAACCAATGCCTACTTTGACACTTAAGCGCCCAACCTAAGCGCCCATTCTCTGCACCAAATTCAACTCTTTTCTTTAGGGCCTTTATATAATGCGTAAGCGCCCACCTCTTCATCCAAACTTTTACGCTTTACTTATCAAAAAGTCAACACTTGTACTTATGAAAAGGCTTCCCGACGCAAAGGAAAAGGCTTCCTTCTACTTTTTTCCTCAATCACACACCATCTCTCATTATAAAATATTTTATTATTTTAAATGAAATATGACTTTTTAAAATATTTAATTATTTTAAATGAAAAAATCTAAAAACATCATTACACAAGAAACTTCTAAAAATATTTTATTAAAATAGTTGGAAAAATCTCCCTACATTAAACTTTTAAAAATATCTTATTAATATAAGTCACTGTAGAAAATAAAACTTCTCAAAATAATTTATTATTTTAAATAGAAAAATCTTTAAAAAAACTTCTTACCCAAAAAAAACCATTCAAAATAAATTATAATAAATAAAAATTTTGTAATTTTTTACTTAAACATTTTCATTTGATATGAATTGAAATCAAATTATTATATAATTCTAAAAATGATTTAGTATTTTATGAGATTATACCATCCTTATTTTATATTATTAGGAGAGTGGTGGAGACAAACATTACGTCATGGAATGTTTTAATATGAAAAAGAGAATGAATATTTCTTAAAATGAACAATTCTTTTATTAAATAATTATTTTAAATGGGAACACAACTTTTTTTTAATTAAGAACACTCTTAATTTCATAAACTATTTGATTTTCTAAACGTCATTAAAGTCTTTTATTTATTCACTCAAACTAAATACTCTTGAATTCATTATCTACATCTAATCATATAATTATTAATGTGTGTTGCAGTGGTTGTTAAGCAGGCTGCATGGATCACAAGATAGGAGCAGCAGGACAGAGCACATCTGCAAGTGTAAAGGTGTTGGGATGGACTGCTGGTCTTTTCCTACTTGCTGGCCTGTTCATCTTTGGGGAGGGAGACCAATCATGGCTTCAAAATGCACACACGTTGCAGTCATGCAACACCTACAACAGATCTCCATGTTTCCATGGCACTCCACGAAGAGCACCGTAATGCTGGAACTGGAACTGTTATGCAAAGAAAAGGGATCAATGGAGTCGGGTAATGTAATCTGTTCAGAGGAAAATGGGTGTATGATGAATCGTATGTATTATATGCAGATGGCTCCGACCCTTTTGCCAGCAATGACTTCAACTGCCGCAAGAATGGCAGGGTGGATTCCGACTACGAGAGATGGAGATGGCAACCACACGAATGCGATCTTCCCCAGTCTGTAAATGCAAATGTAAATGCCATTGATGTCACTGTAATATTTTGTATGTTATCAATGCATGCAGGCATGTAACTCTGTGTTTTTGTGGGAATCTGCAGATTTAATGCCTCACTAATGTTGGAAACATTGAGGGGAAAAAGACTGGTGTATGTGGGAGACTCCATAAACCGTAACCAGTGGGAATCCATGCTCTGCCTTTTGAGGGCGGTGGTACCACACGATGGAGGCAACATGAAGGCCAAAGATAATGGCGAATTGCTTCAGTATTCTATTAAGGTGCTTCTGTTACAGAGAATCCATGCTCTGCCTTTTTTATCTTTAAAAAAAAAAAAAAAAACTGAGACTGATGTTGGACATTGTTTACAGGTTTATAATTGTTCTGTAGAATTTTCGTGGGCTCCTTTTCTGGTAGAGCGGAATCAGAACAATGATAAAGAAACATTGGGGATTGATATCATTGCTCATCAATCGCAGCACTGGAGAGATGCAGACATTTTGGTTTTCAATAGCGGGCATTGGTGGACACACCAGGAGCCTGGTGAAGGGTATGTAAGCCTTAAAGGCGGTCTGTGCTTTCTTCATGTTCTATATAAGTTTTAGACAGTGGACACACAGCATTATAGGGTATGTAAGTTCTAAAACGGTGTCTGCCTTTTTAATATTTTAAATCATTATAGGGCTAATAGAGGTTAAATAAGTCTTGGTTTATTTATGAAAAATTTAAGAAAGTATTGAAGTCATATTAAGAATCTTAAATACCTAAATGTAATTGGAGTAATCTGCAATGTAACTTGAGATAAGTAATTCAAATATAATTTGAGATAACTGTTGAAGTAATTTTAGAGTAATCCATATTTGATGAAATGTAATTTGAGATAAGTTTTAGAGTAGTCATGGAGTAATTGAGAGTAATCCATATTTGATGAAATGTAACTTGAGATAAGTTTTAGAGTAGTCATGGAGTAATCTACATTCCATGAAATGTAATTTGAGATAAGTCTTGGAGTTATCTACATTTGAAATCATATAGATACATATTAAATCTTTGGTTGTAAATTTTAATTGATTTATGAAAAATTTAACAATTTTTTTATATTCATGTTATATGATAATAGCTAGTGTTTTTTTGATAGGGTGAATTATTTTGAGGAAAGAGGACAAGTTGTCCCATACATGAAAGAGCTTGTTGCTTTGGACAAGGCACTCAAAATATGGATCAAATGGATGCACACCAACATTAATTCTCAGTAACTTTCATTTTAAACCCTTTTATATATGAAAAGTTTTTATGTTTTCATATTTCAAATTTCAAATTTAGATTTTAACTTGTCTAGTTTTCTTATTGATGATACAGTGGAAAGGAGTGGGGGAAGAAGGTTGGAGGAGGATGCTTCAATGAAATATAACCCATTGATAAAATGAAGCAAGAAGTAGAATTGATTTACGCTGAAAGGGGAAGGATGGAAATAGTGGAGAAAGTGGTGGGGGAGAGTAAGATGGTGGAATTGTTGAATGTAACAGGGTCGTCAATGTATAGAAAGGATGCTCATGCTTCTGTGTATACTAGCAAGTATATGAACATGACAAACAAAAACGATTATCGCTATGCAGATTGCAGCCATTGGTGTCTCCCTGGTCTTCCGGATGTGTGGAATAGCATCCTCTATGCCCTTTTAATTTAAAGTATTGGTACACAAAAGTCTTAATTTTTTTGGGGGTGTGGTCTAGTGGTAGATCAACGGTGTCTACCCTTGTGATCCCAGGGTAGTCTATCCATTGATATCCCACTAAGGACAATAACAACTGAGTTTTGGGGAAGACAGTATAGGCGGTTAGATGTTAAATTGTATCTATATTTAACATGTTTCATGTTAATTTATTTTAATTTTTAAAGGAATATGTTGTTTAATTTTCAATTTATGGTCACTCTTAATTTCATGTCGATTTGGTTTTTTAAAGAAAAAAATATTGAAACATGCAGTAAATTTTTTTGGTGATATGAAGTTCTGTCTAAAATTAAAATATAATTAAAATTAAATTAGAATAAAATTAAAAACAAAAATAAAATAAATGACAAATCTAAAATAAACACTTTAAAATTTATATTATATTTAAGATATCTTAAAATCATAAAAGTTTATATACATATACACACATATCAAATCTTTAATGGGTGTCCCTCATATTTAAGAGATTCTCAATAAAACTTTGTGGAATTCGTTCATTAGGAGGACCATAAATATTAGCCTCTTCTTCTTGTCTTCATAAATGCTTAGTTAAAGAACATTCTAATTGATTTCTTCATGTCCTCATAAATATTTAGCTAAAGAACATTCTAATGTATATCTTCATATACAAAGAATTTTCAAAATATCTTTAAAAACTTTAAAAGACCATATATCAAGAGACTATATGCCTACACAATTTGGTCCACCACATATCTAAATAATTTGGTCCGACTCCCTTTCATTTTTTTATTAGATAGGGTAAAATGCTTAGGCCCTCAAAATAAGCAAAAATTCAAAAGAAACAGATTGACAAGGCACCACCCATAAGAGGAACACGACTCTACAAAGAGAGGCAATGAACAACAACAAAAAACCATGCTTCAATGAAAAAGTAGTAAAGGAACCAAAAAAATAAAACAAAGCCTTCAATAAAACTTTAACGAAAATGCCATAGAGTTCAAATAGAACATAATAGGGGAAGAAGCCAACCAAAAGAGCTCAACAAGATCAACATTGACCCTAATCAAAGGTTAGGGCCCCATCCACAAGCTAGACCCTATTTTTTATCACGTCTTGAAAGGAGGTCTTTTTATCATCCATTGGGAACCATTGCACATCAAATCTTTCATTCTGTTTTGCAATGGTGCTGACATTAGTGTTGGTTTTACCAGGCCACAAAGGTTAGAAATTGATAGACCCAGATCGAACGAGGGGGGTGTCAGTGAAGGATAAGGGGTACTTTGAAGGAAGGGAGTGCATGGAACAGGGGAGGGGGCTCCACAAGTGGAGGAACGGAGGGGAAGGGAGTTGAAGCATGGTAGAAAATCTCGTAGTTGTGCCACCTAAAAGCTTGACTGAGAGAGCCTTTTTTTCCCTCCAACTTGATACAAAGGGGTAGAGGGAAGCAAATGGATTACTAAATAATATGTGATTACCTTATGTTTAAAGAGATTGCACCAAAAACAATGAAATGAAAAACTTTCATAATTAAAAAACTGAATCCAACTAATAAAAAAACTTGAAAAAATCTACTAAAATCTAAATCCCTTTCATTAATTTTATTTCTCTTCCTATATCTTATAGAGATAATTTTACTTCTTAATATATTGATTTACTACTTTTTCTTTCAAACTCATTCACCATTCTTGATCTCAAAGGCTCTTTATGAAATTTGAAGTCACCCAAAATATTTCATCATTGCTCGCAATTGTGGATCCCATGATACGTGGAAAATGGCAGACATTTCATCATGCAATATATGGAACTCATTAATACCGTAGCTGCCCTTTAACATCGGAATTTGATGGATAATCATTTAACTAACATTTATATTGGAACTCTGCATAATCATGCCTATATAAGTGGGCAAAGCACATAAAATGGTGTATATAAAATAAATTTGTTTTTATGGTGGTTTTTTGATTGATTAAATTTTTGATTTAGAATTAAAGATTGAGAGATTTTATTTTGTCAAATTTATTTTAAAATTATTTATTAAAAATCATTATTACTAATTTATTGTTAATAATAAAAAATTGTATATATATTGTTTCTAAACATATTTTTCTTATTGATTTATACAAATAAATATATCTATCCACAAGTCACTTTTTCTAATAAATGAATTTAAAATAATTTTTCAAATTATAATTTTATTTTATTTATTTCTTATAAATTTAATAATATATTATTTTATATTTAATTGTAAATTTTTTTTTTATAATAATAAAATATTTACATATAGATTTCTTTTCTAATTAAATAACACAAATATATAATTCTTAAAAAGACTTGACATTCCAAATAATTATACCTCCACATTTAGATAAACAAAATTTATATAGAAATATAAGTAATATATAAAACTAGAAGAAATTGCCCACTGTCAAAGCTTTAAAACAGGTTGCAGATAGTATTTCCTGCCTCTGCCATGCTATTAATTCCTAATTGATGAATCTTCCAAATTGGCTGCACCACAGCGACTTTTCTGCAATAAGGCCTCAAAGCATATTCCAAAATGGATAGGCATAAAATTATGCTTTAAATTATAGAAACCTTTTAAATTATATTTTAAAATTAATTTTTCCTTTATTTCTTGTGAAAATTATGTTAAATTTGATGATTAGTCATATTTGATTTTTTAATAATAATTGTTCATTCAACATTATAACTTTAAACAGTAAAGAAGAAAACATGTGATTAAATATATTTAATATGATTTTTTTAAAAATCCAAGTGTTATTTTTTAATTATAAATTATTTAAAAAAAAATTTGATTGTTTTTTATTTTTATAAATTTAAATATTTTATAAGATTAAATCTTGTTTGTTTCATTATATTTTAATAAAAGTCAAGAACTCTAATCTTTATAAAAAAGAAATTGTTGAAATTTATAGTTAAACATTTTTCATAAACAATTTTTTATATATAATTTTTTTTATTTATATATATTTTAATTATTATTTTACATATTTTTATGAAAAATGCACTAGCACCAAATCTATGCCGGTCTTCATTTTTGATATTAGTTAAAACAAAAACTCCAACCTTAAATAATAAAAAATATAATAAATACTTTAACATAATAAAAATATGATAAAAACCTTGGCTGCTAACCTGAGCTCAATAAAAAAGGGACCGTTTTTCTTAAATGTATATACATAGTTGTGCTTTTTCTTTTTTTAAAAAGGGACCGTTTTTTTTTAAAGAATGTGACAAAAATTTAATTGTTCACACATATCACAACTTTAAGAATCTGATTTGGTTAATTCAACTTGTCTTAAAAATAGTGGAAAATAATTTTGTTTGTTGTGTGGGGTTAATGTCCAAACTTGATACAAGTAAACTAGACAATAACATAAAAAATTCGGTCAATCAATATGTATTTATTTTATAAATGATATATTTTTTTTGACGTATTAATTAATAGAATCTGAATTTATAAATATAATTTCACGATTAATAATATTTTCTCTCATAACCTTATCAAAATTTATTTATAATAAAATTTTAAAAAATATTTTTCTATTTTAAATAAAATATAAAATATTTTAAAAATATTTTACCATCTACAATTGAAAAATCTAAATACATCATCATATAAGAAGTTTCTGAAAATATTTTAAATTATAATATCTTTAAAATTCCTTTTATAATAAACTTCTAACGATATCTTATTAATTTAAATTGAACAACACAAACTTCCAGAAATAATTTATTACTTTAAATTGAAAATTTAAAAAAAAAAACTATTCTCACAAAAGACCCCCAAGTGAAATGAAAGTACATTTAAAAAAAATAAAATTGTAGATGTTTTACCCAACATTCTTATTTAATATAGTGATATGGATTTATATATACAAATTAATTTGGATCTCAATTATAGTACATATTAAAAATGCTTTTCTGTCATGAAATGCATAACATATAGTGACAAATGAAAGTAAACCATCTAATCCGGATATTTAAAGAGATGGAGTTCGAAAAACAAAGGCACATAGCGTCAAGTCCCTATAAAATGTTTGAGTTCCCAAAAGACAAAGAACATAACATGATTATAAATACATATTGTAAAGCTATGGTAACAAATATCGATATAAATATTGAAAAATAATCAAATGAAAAAAGTTAATGTAGAGTTGACTTAGGATTTAAATATGAAAATAGAATACCTTGGCTATTTTGTTTTCATCCAAACATAAAAATATGAAAATAGAATAACTTGGTTATTTTGTTTCATGCAAACATAAATATATAACATATTTCACTAATAAAATATGTGCCTCAAAAATGGAAACATATTTAGTAATGTAAGGTTGAAATCAATATATCGATTATTAATAATAGATGTAAAATTAAATCACTTTTTCCATTGAAATATTGTTTAATGAATCATAAATTTTTGTATAATTGTTTTGTAGATATAATATGAAAATTTGAACATACCAAATTATTACAGCATATATGTATTTCTTTTAATGTTTCCATATTTTACTATAATTCATATAAAAAATGTTAATAAGGAAACAAATTTGAACTCATTATAAGTAGACATATCTTATAATAAAATTATAAAAATTTCGTTCCACAATAGTTCAAGTTTCTGCGCCTAGCGCTTGCCATTTCTCCGCCTCAGTAGAATTCTGAGCAGCTGCAACAAACTCCTCAAGAGCAATAGAATGATGGGTGAGAGCCTCTTACCTTGGATGAGGACCCCCCAACTGATGGGGAGTGGAGAGGGAAGCCTCAAGATCCTCTGCCGCCTCTGCAACCTGCTACCATGCTTGTTGTTGCTGCTTAATGACTTGTTTGTTTATTTGTTTGTGCTTTATCTTTTTTCGGTTGTTAGTGCATACATGTTAGACTTTCTGACCGGTATGGCTTTCTAGTTGCTTCTACTGCTTTTCCAGGGCTTCTATAGCCCGGTGTGTTTTTGGAGTGTGACTTTTTCACCCATTTTTTTTGTATGACTAACTGTATTTTATTTTGTAAAGTTTTTATATAATAAAATGCACTTTTCAATCAAAATTATAAAAATTAAATGTTGGTTGAATGAAGTTTAATATAGATAAATTTGGAATGAACATGACTTTCTAAAGTGACTTCTAATCCTCATAACTATCACTATAAATGATAAACAAACTCCTTATACGTAATTATTAAGTACAACTATATATATCATATAAAATATATGTAACAAAAACAAACAATTTAATAATAATAATAATAATAATAATAATAATAATATTATTAATATATTTATTAATTAACAAGATGGTTAAAATGGAGGCTTCCACTACTGTAAAAGGCGACACCAGCTTTAATGATATTTCTAATGGAGTTATAATTAGTGGGCCCCCTTTGCCAAACTCAACTGATGGTATCTTGCGGACTATGACTTGTGCCAATTTTAGCATATACTCATAAGATACAAAACTTTGTGCACGCTTTTCTTTTCCTTTTCTCCCCCGATATTATGGAAGTGAAAACTTTCTATTTTTTTTCTCCACGTTATGGAGGTGAAAGCTCCACAATTATAAAGGTATAAGTCATGGAGGTGAAAACATTACATTGTGGAGTGTGTTTCCTTTAAGGATTTTTTTTTTTTTTTTTTCCCTCCACATCCTAAAAATGAAAGATTCCTATTTTACATGGAGGAGAAAGCTCCAAAACATTAAAAGTGTAAGTTATGGAGGTGAAAGCTTCAATAATTTCGATTTAAAATAATGATATGTATTGAATTAGAGATCGTGTAGCAAGTTGCATGTTCTTCGTAATAGCTTCAGTATTATAACTTCTTTTTCCAAAAAGGGAATAATGACAGTTTTTTTAAACTTTGTATTTTTATTTATGTAATAGTAGTTTCATCTCAAAATAAAGGTAGTTTTTAATAAGTTAAGTAAATTTTTTTTTATTGAAGTCACATAATTATTATGAGCACTATTTCAATGATTCAAATGTAATATAATATCTTGAGGATGTAAAGGTACTAGAATATTAGTATGCTCATCTTCATGCATCAAAGATGACCAACGGGATGACCCAACATAATATTTGCTTTATGATTGAGGCCTCTATGCCTCCATGCCTTTTCCACCCACCTAAGGATTAAGGGAGGAGAAACAAATTCTAAGAGGCTCCGCTTCTATCTACGCACTAGAGAAACACCAAAGAAAATGGGTGAGTTTGGGATCAATCTTGTACTCCCATATCTAGTTGAGGCGAGCAATCCACATTCAAGGAGAAGAATTCAAAATCCACTAATGACTTAACTTGCCAAGCATCAAAGAAAAGAGACTCGTAATCTGGTATAACACCCCTAGAGAGTATTTTTTGAAAGTAGTAGCACTATTTCATCTCCAATCTTTCCATTAAGAAACTTGGGGTTGAAGGCCAAGTTTATGCAACAAAACATTTAACATTCGCTCCTGAATGCACAAGTCAGAAGCTATTAACTTATATTTTATTTTTTTATCTACACCAAGACATCCAATCTCTATATGAGACCAAATCCCTGTTTGTATAAGTGCCTTTTTTGAACAATAAAAGGGCTTTGATATATGTCATTTCAATAAGCAAGGGCTTAATGTCGGTCATAATAAGGAACCACCATAAATTATGGTCGTTAAATTAAAGACCCAATCTAAACATGTCCCCAACCCATTTGAAAAATGATTTGACAGCTTCAAAAGCTTTCGAAATATGTTTAGCCACTGCAAAAAATCCATCAATTTTCATCAGGGTAGAGGTAATGAACAAGGAATGTAAACTATTATTTTTAAACTAGTCTTGCCATAGTGAGAGCTTGTAGAAATGCAATGTCAAAGCTAGACTTTCCAAGCTTTAGGGCCTTCAATAACACAAACAATCCATTTGACACACATAATAACTCTCTATATGTAAATATCAATGATTTTCATTTATCCCTTATCTTGAGAGAGGAAACAAACATCTCATGCCACTCTATGAAAACTTCTAGTTTGTTTGGCATTATCCAAAAGAACATCTCTGAGAAATTCAACAAGCTTATCATAGGATGTTTTTAAGGGAGCCCAACATGAATAATAATGAACATGGATGGCAACAAAATTTTTGGCATAGATTTGGAATTGTCCCGCCATTGATAAAGGCTCTGTGATCTAGTAGGCAATCTTCTTATCAACTCTCTCCAACACATATTCTCATAATTCAGAGAGGGGACTATCAAAGGAAAATGGAATGCCTAAGAATTTGAACCACTCCCCTGTGTTGATCATCAACTTCCATTGGAATTCTTTAAGCCAGTCTGGGATAGGCATCATGTATTTATTTTGACCCATTGTAGATTGAACCTTGAAGTTTTGCGAAAAAATCCAAGACAACACAATGCTTCTTTGAAAAAAGCCTCATTTTTTTGTAATAGTAAGGAAAGAGTCATATGCATTTAAGTGGTTATTGATGAGTTGAATCTTCCTATTAGCGAGCATAATGCCTTTGATAAGCCCTTCTTCAACTTTGTGGGAAAGAAACTGGCCAAAATATTTGGCCACTAAAACATAGAACATTGAAACGTTCGGATAACCTTGTTGGATAGAGTAGAAGAGATCAAAGCTCTCTGACTTGTGGCCCTTGATGGTCAAGCAAGCTAAGGCATTAAAAAAGAGAGTTTTCACAGTGAGAATAAATAATATTTCAAAGCCTAAAGCCTTTAACATTGCAAGGATAAAGGGCCTTTCAATGTCATCATAGGCCTTTTCAAAATCAAATTTCAGAAATAAAGTTTGTTGTCGAGAGGCACTAGCCCATTCCACACCCTCACGTAATACAATTATGTTGCCTAAGATATAACAACTTTTAAGAAAAACATGTTTTTTATGGTCTACTAATTGTAAGAATGATGTTTTTTATGGTCTTATATGAGACATTCAACAAGGTGATGTGTCTCCAACTAGTAATGAACTCTAGATCTTTGAAATTAGGGATGAATTTAATGTTGTATTTGTTTATAAGTTTCCCTAAAGATCTATTTCTCAAAGTTTCATTATAAAACTAGAAAAATTATGGTTTGATAAATTACCAAGTGGATTTTTAGAATTCACAAGGGAAATCCACTCTTATTGCTTTGTGATTTGCCCTTTTTTTGCACCACCACAAAAAATATCCTCAAGAATGAGCACAACATTATAGATTCATCAAGATAATGAGCTTATCTTGTAAGAAACCACATTTAAGAAATCCTACAAAGTTTGACCCTATTCTACTATATCTTCATGGGACTAAAACACCAACTTATAGTGGTCTAGAAAGGCCAAGAGAATTTTAGGAAGACTCGTGATGTGGTGATGGGCACTTTTGATGGCATTAATTTGTTCAAGGGAGCATAACACAACAATAATAAAATTATTACAAATAAGTTAGAAAAGAAATTTATTAATTATCCATCACCATAATGATGCTCTTTATGGGCCATCGTTAGATGTATGGACATTTATAAATCCCCCAAAAAATAACAACCAATCTCAAAAATAACTCATATTATATGATGGAATAGGTCTTCTAGATTAAAAAAATTCAGAAAAACTAAAATACTAACATCACCATATCCATCCTCATGCAAGATAGAGTATTCCATAACGTCTAACTAAATACAAACCAAATAAACTTCAAAGAAATCTGCAAAATAAAAACTACATTTTTTTTTTTTTCCGCCAAATTTAACAAAGGCTACAATTTTAACCTCTTATAAACAATTGATATCTAAAGCACCAAGCCTTTGACAAAATTACAATGTGCAACTAGGTTTTAAATTTGATAGATACCTATGACTTTTTAGCATACTCATAGGAGTGATAAATGCAGCCTTCATTCTACACGAACAAAGATTGTTTACACTAAAATAATATATGAAAGGTAAGAAAAATGCACAATTTTCTAAGAAGTATTTTTCTTCTGTTATGAAGGATGGAAGGTAGGTAAGTAGTTTGTAATATTTTTCTAAATGTCATATAGATTTATTTCATTTTTCAAAAAATCATCATTAAAAATAATGGTCATAGTTATTTTTAAAAAAATGGATTTAACAATATTCATTAAATCAATTAATATTTGTTGTGACCGTTATTAATTATTATTTTATATATATATATATATATAATATATATGTTTTGTGTTTATATTTTCAAGTTTTTAAAATGAAGTATATATAAAATAGGTTAGCTCTTTTATTTTAAGGTTAAAGTTAAATTTAGTTTTTATGATATAGATATTATTAATATTATACCAACATAAATATTATATATAAATTGTGTAAATTCTACTTGATTTTGGTAGAAGGATGGGAAGTGATATACTGAAACTTTCTTTCTCAATTATATTCTTAAAAAGGGATATGATTGACTTTCATCTTGATTGGTTATATATGAAAATTCATTTTTTAGTTCACATTTGAAATGGCAGATTTCAATTTGTTTGGATCTCCATTATCGAACCTAATCTTAATCATTTTACTTATTGCTTACTTTTATCAAGTATTACCCTTGGAACATCACCTTGTGTTCATCAAGCCAAGTGTCATTTTTGCAACCAATATGACACTATTATGTCTTTGTTTTAATTTTGCAACAAAACTTGGTTGGCTTGGACATGATACATTATTTTTTTAGACCTTTTAGGTTGGAATCTTTCATTTGATGTAATATGCTCCTTAGAGATTGGTGTATGCTTTCTGCAAAATTTGCACAAATTTTTCACAAATATTGTGGAGTTTTTTTTAATTGTAAAAAGAAAGAAATGTTGTCAATTTTGCTAACTTTATTGTTGACCCACAATTATTTATATATAAAAAGATTGTGGTGATTTCAAATATGTTTACATAAATTCAAGTGTAGGCCAACAAGTCTGCACTATAAGTGGCCCACCCCAAACTTTGCTGAATCACTAGAGTAATTTTCATTGCATTGTTGCTCCCATGCCTCCAGTTCTTTATTGTCAAACACAATACAATGACCTCCCTATATAGATCTCTTTCGAACTCTCTAGATGTGACTTCATAATCGAGGTGTTCAACCAAATAAAATAAATACATCAAAGAAGATAGAATAAATTACCTATATTTGAGTGCGATGAGACCTTCTCCAAGATTGTGTAGCCATCAAGAAGTGACACACATTCAATGAGGTTAGATGGAGTCCTCCATGTAGCTTGGTACGTAGGCTAGATTAGACATGGCTATGCCACATCATCCAACAAGGTTTTGGTAGTACACACGTGAATAACCTCAAAAATAAACTTTAGTTTTGTAAGGATTCATGTTGAATTCTATCCATTCGGCCATTTTCTCAGTGCCTTATCAAAAGTAACTAGATCTTCCATGTATAGGACAAATTTTCCTATTTCCTTAAAAACATTACCCTACAAAGAAAACCCAACCATCATCATATTTCATGAATATAAAAAATTGTTGATTTTTTAATGAACCAATTAAAATTTACAACCTAAAAATTTTCAATTTTTTTTGGATCACTAAGGGAATCAAGGTTTAGTGTGATGAACTGGAGTTTATTCAACTCTAATTTGTACAAGGCGAGCCACCCTTCCCCCCCCACCTCCCCATAACCACCCAACCAATTGTATATATGCAATGATAATGGGTTTTCTTGAGCTTTGGAGAGTATTGAACTTGGGTGCGTGCTGACAAATCACTCAGGGCCCACCACTATGCCTCACCCTTGCGCCCTAAGATATTTCAAATTTAACAATGGATACAAGACTATGGAACTAATATCTATTCATATAATTTAGAATATGGATTTCTCCAAGACTTACCTCGAGTTACATTTATATGTTTGGTTTCCAAATATGACTTCGATACCATGTTAAATTTTTCCATACTCAACCTAACCTCCATTAACCCATACCTCCATTACCCTCCGTACGGTTTGGAATATGAAAAAGGCACAAGCCACCTTAAGGATGGCTTGCCCTTCATAAGGTTACTGGTGTGTCCACCAGTGATCGCTATCTAAATAAAAAATGTTTACATCTCTCCATTGTTGTGATTGATGAGTAATGGTATCAATCCCCAATGTTTATTTACCATTGTTTTGATTATGATTTATTAGAAACAGAGCCCATTAAAATTCTATAGAACAATTATAACCCTGTAAACAATGCCCAATGTCAGTCAGTTTTTGTTTCCAAAAATGAAAAAAAGGGTAGAGCATGGATTTCGCGTAACAATATCACATTTATAAAATATCGAATCAATTTGCCATTATCTTTGGCCTTCATGTTGCCTCCATCATGTGGCACCATCGCCCTCAAAAGGTAGAGCATGGATTCCCACTGGTTGCAGTTTATGGAATCTCCCACATACACCAACAGATTCCCACAAAAATAGAGTCATATGCCTACATTGATAACATGTTACAGTGACATCAATGGCATTTAATTTTGCATTTACAAGCCCGAGAAGATCGCAGTCACGATGTTTCCATCTCCACCTCTTGCAATATATTTTTAAGGTCCACAATGTTAAAGAGGGTTTTAGTTATGTGCTTGTTTCAAATACAAAGTGTGTGTACATTATTCTTAGGAGTCTATGTTTTTCACTATTAGATCAATTCAAAAATACAAATATAGATTAAACATTTGAACATATTCCCAAAAATCAGAGGTAAAAGATTTTAATAATAACTATGAGATCATATAATTTATTAAGAGTAATATAAGAGTGTTCTCAATTATTTCTATTAATTTTGTAAAATGTTAATTTCTTTTTTAATGTTATTTTTTTTACAATAAATTTTAATAAAAAATATTGTTATATTTTTGGAACCCATCTCCTTAAACAGTGCAATTAAATTGTTTACTTTAGTACTTTCAGATGTCACTATATGCTACGTATTTCATAACACACATAAACTTATTTTTAATATGGATAATAATTCAGACCCAACTAACTTGTAAATGTAAATCCATATCAAAATACTAAATAAGAATGTTGGGTAAGGCATCTACAAGTTTTTTATTTATTATACTTCTTTTTTATTTGGAGGGTTTTTGTAAGAAAAGTTTTTTAGATTTTTCAATTTAAGGTGGTAACTTATTTTGAAAAGGGTTTTGTGTTCGATTTAAATTAGTAAGATATTTTTGTTTTATGGAGATTTTTTAAGATATTATAATTTAAAATATCAAAATATTCTTAGAAATTTTATATATGGTGATGTGTTTGGTTTTTTCCATTTTAAATTGTAAAATATTTTTAAAAGTTTGTTATATTCTAATTAAAATAGAAAAATATTTCTTAAAATTTTATTATAAATAAATTTAATGATGTTATGAGGACAAATATTATTTAAATAACTAATTTTTCATGAAAATATTTAAAATAATAATTAAAACATATACAAATAAAAAATCAATTAAAATTTATATATAAAAAATTATTCATGAAAATGTTTAACCATGAATCTCAACAAAAAACTTTTAGAAAAACAATGCTCTAATCAATATTAAAACATAATAAAACTTAATCCCATGAAAATATTTAAATTTATAAAAATAAAATACAGTCATTTTTCTTTAAATATAATATATAATTAAAAAATAACTCTTAATTTTTTTTAAATATATTTTTAATTTTTGATGTTTCTTCTTTAATATTTAAAGTTGTAATGTTGAATGGACAATTATTATTAAAAAGGTTAAAAGACAATTAATTGTCAAATTTAATATGGTTATAAGATTAAATTTATTAAGTTATAAAGAGTAAAGAAAAGAATAATTTTAAAATATAATTTAAAAGTTTCTATAATTTAAACTATAATTTTTATGCCTATGCATTTTGGAATTAATTGCATGGCAGAGGCAAGAAATAGTATCTGCACTCGGTTTTAAAGCTTTGACAGTGGGCAGATTCTTTTAGTTCTATATATTACTATGTAATAAGATATATTTTTATATAAATTTTATTTATTTAAATGTGTAGGTATAATTATTTAGATAAATCAAGGCTTTTTAAAGATTATGCTATATAATTTAATTATGAAAAAAATTGTATGTAAATATTTTGTTATTATTAAAAAATATTTTTATTAATTAAATATAAAATAATGTATTATTAAATTTATAAAAAGTAAATAAAATGAAATTATTATTATTATTTTTTTTCACACTGCAAAAATTAGTATTGCAATGTCACCGAATCGGTATAGCATGGTCCTCCTATAACCTATAGTACGCCTAGTAAACTTTTTAACATGACCGGTGATGCTGGCGTGACACGCCCTCCAGTACCACGGGGCGGAGGGAGACTAGAACCTGTGACCAGCAAAACCGCAAACGGAAGTACTAACCAACCGGTCTAAGCCCCCCGCCCATAAATAAAATGAAATTATAATTTGAAAGAATATTTTAAATTTATTTATTAAATAAAAAAATTGATTTGTGTATACATATATTTATTTGTATAAATTAATAAAGAAAACATATTTAAAAATAATATTTTATAACAAATATGTACATTTTTTTATTATTAACAATTAATTAATAATAATCATCTTCAATAAATGATTTCTGAATAAATTTAACACAATAAAATCTTTCAATTCTTAATTCTAAATTGAAAATTTAATTAATCAAAAAATCTATGTAAAAATAAATTTATTTTATAAACACCATTTTATGTGCTTTGCCCACTTATATAGCCATGATTATGCAAAGTTCCAATATAAATGTTAGTTAAATGATTATCCATCAAATTCCAATATAAAAGGTCAGCTACGGTATTAATGAGTTCCATATGTTGGATGATGCCATGTCTGCCATTTTCCACGTATCATGTGATCCATAGTTGCGAGCAATGAAAAAATCTTTTGGGTGACTTCAAATTTCATACAAAGCCTTTGAGATCAAAAATGATGAATGAATTTGAAAGAATAAGTAGCAAACCAATATATTAAGGAGTAAACATATTTCGAAAAAATATAGAAAAATAAATAAAATTAATGAGAGGGATTTGGAGTCGGTGGATTTAATTTTTCAATTATGAAGATTTTTTATTTTATTGTTTTCGGTACAATCTTTTTGACCATAAGGCAGTGGCATATTCTTCAGCAATTCATTTACTTCCTTCCACCCCTTTGCATCAAATTTGGAGGAAGGAAGAAAGCTCTCTTGGTCAAGCTTTTAGATGATGCAACGACAAGATTTTCTACCAGGGTTCGGCTCTCCCTCCGCCACGCCCCGCTCCCCCCACTTGTGGAGCCCCCCTCCCTTGTTCCCCCTGTGCCCTCCCTTCACCCTGCCTCTTCTCCTTCAATGGCACCTCCCTCATCCGATCTGGGTCCATCAATTTCTACCCTTCGCACCCTGGGAAAACCAACGCTGATGTCAGCACCACTGCAAAGAAGAATAAAAGACATTATGAGATTGAGTTACTAAGAATGGAGGTAGAAGATTTGATGCACAATGGTTCTCAATGGACGATGAAAGACCTCCTTTCAAGATGCGAAAGAAAACAAGGTCTAGCTTGTGGTTTAGTGTTAATTTCTATAGCCCAGCGACATATTAATTCCACAATAAATTCACAGACATAAATTTGATTTATAACGATTAATATAACTGGATTAATTAACAACTAATAACAGCGGAAGCAAAAAAATAACAATAAGCCAATTCAAAAAGACAATAACACAAATATACCTGGGGAACCCCAATGCGGGGAAAAATTTGCAAACGTTGGATCTTCTATTCAGCGTAACAGCAAACTTTTCTTTCGAAAAAATATAATGTCTGAGTTTGCTACAACAATCTTACTTTATAGAGAGCCTCACTGCTTTACTTAGCGTGCAAGAAAAAGACAAAAAACTTTCCTTGCTTTCTTTGGCTTTTTTATTTTTACACATAAAATCACACTAGGATTTATCTCATCCTTACAAACTCAGAAACATTCTATTTAAAGAATAGAAACTACTGTTGCTGAAAATCCAACTCGAATTGTTTTAAAGCATATCTAATCTTGAGTTGCTTTAAAACAATTCCACATTCCACCTTTCGAGCTACAAAAATCAACATTTAGGCCGTAACCTTTGGTTAGGGTCAACATTGATCTTGTTGGGCTCTTTTTGGTTGGCTCTACCCTGTTCTGTCCTGTTTGAGCTCTATGGCAATTTCGGTAAAGTTTCAGTGAATAAGTTTTTTTACTTTTCTAGTTCTTTTACTATTTTTTGGTTGAAGCATGGCTTTTCGTTGTTGTTCCTTGCCTCTCTTTGTACAGTTGTGCTCCTCTTGTGGGTGGTGTCTTGTCAATCTTTTTTTTTTTTGAGTTTCTGCTTATTTCGGGGGCCTAGGCGTTCTACCCTATCTAATAAAGAAAATGAGAGGGATTTGGACCAAATTGTTTAGATATGTGATGAACCAAATTGTGTAGGCATGTAGTCTCTTGGTATATGGTCTCTCAAAGTTTTTAAAGATATTTGTAGAATTCTTTGTATATGAAGACATATATTAGAATGTTCTTTAGCTAAATATTTATGAGGACGTGAAGATATCAAATAGAATGCTATTTAGCTAAACATTTATGAGGACAAGAAGACAAAGCTAACATTTATGGTCCCCCTACTAAACGAATTCCTCAAAATATTATGAAAATTTCTTATATAATATAAATTTTTATGATTTTTCAGATGTTTTGAATATAATATACGTTTTGAAGTGTTTATTTTAAATTTGTCATTTATCATATTTTTATTTCGAATTTTATTCTAATTTAATTTTAATTGTATCTTAATTTTAAGTGAACTTTCATACTACATATTTCAATAATTTCTTTCTTTAAACAAATCGACATGAAATTACCATAAATTGAAAATTAAACAACATATTCCTTTAAAAGTTAACATAAATTAAGATGAAACATGTTAAATATAGATACAATTTAACATTTGATTGCCTATACTGTCTTCCCCAAAACTCAACAGACTAACTTGCGCTAACAAGGGTAGACACACTGTTGATCTACCACTAGACGACATTGCCAAAAAAATTAAGACTTGTGTACAAGTACTTTAAATTAGAAGGGCATAGAGGATGCTATTCCACACATTTGGAAGACCAGGAATCCACCAATGGCTGCATACTGATAATCATTTTTGTTTGTCATGTTCATATACTAGCTGGTATACCTAGAAGCATAAACATCCTTTTTGTACATTGACAACCCTGTTACATTCAACAATTCCACCATATTGCTCTCCCCCACCACTTTCTCCACTATTTCCATCCTTCCCCTTTTAGCGTAAATCCTTTGTACCTCTTACTCCATTTTATCAATGGGTTCTTTTAAATTGAAGCATCCTCCTCCAACCTTCTTCCCCCATACCTTTCCACTGCATCATCAATAAGAAAATTAAACAAGTTAAATCTAAATTTAAAACTCTAAATACAAAAACATAAAAACTTTTCATATGCAAAAAAGTTATATAAATATGCAAAAGGTTTTAGAATGGAAGTTACTGGAAGTGTATAGGTGAATAGCCTCGGAAATAAATTTTGGTTAATGTTGGTGTGTGTCCATTTGATCCATGTTTTGAGTGCCTTATTGAAACCAACAAGCTTTTTCATGTATGGGACAACTTGTTCTCCTTCCTCAAAATATTTCACCCTACCAAAAAAAACCAACTATTATTATATAACATGAATATAAAAAATTGTTAATTTTTTTATGAACTAGTTAAAATTTACAACCTAAGATTTAATATGGTTTGGAATGTGGATTACTCTAACATTAATCTTAAATTACATTTCATAAAATATGAATTATTTAAGACCTATCTCAAATTACATTTCATAAAATATGGATTACTCCAAGACTTATCTCAATTACTCCAAAACTTATCTCAAGTTACATTCAATACATTAAATATAGATTACTTCAAAAATTATTTGGAATGTTATTTACCTAAATATTTATAAGGACAAGAAGACAAAGCTAACATTTATGGTCCCCCTACTAAACGGAATCCTCCAAATATTATGAAAATCTCTTTATATATATATATATATATATATATATATATATATATATATATATATATATAATTTTTTATGATTTTTCAGATATTTTAAATATAATATAAATTTTGAAGTGTTTATTTTAGATTTGTCATTTATCATATTTTTATTCTGAATTTTATTCTAATTTAATTTTAATTGTATTTTAATTTTAAGTGAACTTTCATACTACATGTTTCAATAATTTCTTTTTTTAAACAAATCAACATGAAATTACCATAAATTGAAAATTAAACAACATATTCCTTTAAAAGTTAACATAAATTAAGATGAAACATGTTAAATATAGATACAATGTAACATCAGATTGCATATACTATCTTCCCCAAAACTCAATAGACTAACTTGCGCTAACAAGGGTAGACACGCCGTTGATCTACCACTAGATGACATGCCCCAAAAAATTAAGACTTGTGTACAAGTAATTTTAATTAAAAGGGCATACAGGATGCTATTCCACACATCCAGGAAGACACCAATGACTGCATGATGATAATCATTTTTGTTTGTCATGTTCATATACTTGCTGATATACATAGAAGCATGAACATCCTTTTTGTACATTGACAACCCTATTACATTCAACAATTCCGCCATCTTGCTCTCCCTCACCACTTTCTCCACTATTTCCATACTTCCCCTTTCAGCATAAATCCTTTCTACCTCTTACTCCACTTTATCAATGGGTTCTGTTTCATTGAAGCATCCTCCTCCAACCTTCTTCCCCCACACCTTTCCACTGCATCATCAACAAGAAAATTAAACAAGTTAAAATCTAAATTTAAAACTCTAAATACAAAAACATAAAAACTTTTCATATGCAAAAAAGTTTTATAAATATGCAAAAGGTTTTAGAATAGAAGTTACTGGAAGTGTATAGGTGAATAGCCTCGGAAATAAATTTTAGTTTTTTTGAGGATTAATGTTGGTGTGTATCCATTTGATCCATGTTTTGAGTGCCTTATTGAAAACAACAAGCTTTTTCATGTATGGGACAACTTGTCCTCCTTCCTCAAAATATTTCACCCTACCAAAAAAAACCAACTATTATTATATAACATGAATATAAAAAATTGTTAATTTTTTTATGAACTAGTTAAATTTTACAACCTAAGATTTAATATGTTTTTATATGATTTGGAATGTAGATTACTCTAATATTTATCTTAAATTACATTTCATAAAATATGTATTATTTAAGACTTATCTCAAATTACATTTCATAAAATATGGATTACTCCAAGACTTATTTCAAATACTCCAAAACTTATCTCAAGTTACATTCAATACATTAAATATAGATTACTCTAAAAATTATTTGAAATTATATTTCATCAAATATGGATTACCTTATTATCATGTTTCTTGCAACAATTATATGATTAAATGTAGATTATGAATTCAAGTATATTTGGTTTTGAGTGAATGAATGAAAGATTTTAATGATTTTCACTAGATCAAATAGTTTATAGGATTAAAAGTGTTCCCAACAAAAATAATTGTATTCCTATTTAAAATAATTATTTAATAATAGAATTGTTCTATTAATTTTGAAAAATGTTTGTTCCTTTTTTGATATTAAAACATTTCATGATGTAATGTCATTGTCTCCACCACTCCCTTTATATAAAATAGAGATGGTATAATCTTATAAAATACTAAAACATTTTTAGAATTGTATAATAATTAGGATTCACTTAACTTATAAATCTAAGTTTATATCAAAATAGAATGTTTGGATAAGGCACTACTAAAAAATTATTTATTATTATTTTTTTAAATAAGATTTTTTTTGGTAAGAAGTTTTTTTAAGACTTTTTTATTTAAAATAATAAATTATTTTAAGAAGTTTACTCTATATAGTTATTTAGATTACTAAAATATTTTTAGAAGTTTAATGTATGAAGGATTTTCCAACTATTTTAATAAAATATTCTTAAAAATTTTTGTATAGTGATTTTTTTAGATTTTTTTATTTAAAATAATTAAACATTTTAAAATGTCATATTTCATTTAAAATATTAAATTATTGTAAATTAAATTTGATATTACCAATAAAAAAAAAATCATTTAACTAATGATTCTTCCTCAAAATATTTTAACTGATAATTAAAACACATACAATTTAAAAATCTATATATATACAATTGTTCATGAAAGCTAGATTATATATAGTTTAAATTAACTCAATTTTTTTCTAGGGATTTTAGTAAATATATATTTAGTCTCTGATATTGTTAGTGTAGGTTTTTTCTTATTTTTAATTTTATTTATACAGTTGTTAGTTAACTTGCTTGGAGTCATTAAGAAAAATATACTTAATAAGTTTTCTAATTGTGAGTTGAGTTGTGACTTTTATGGTGATCTAATTTATCACCGTATATGTACATTATTTGTACTTTTTGATTAATCATCTAATGTATTAAATAATCATTGTATGAAGCTTTTTTTTACTCTGTATTTACTCTCACATAATTCTAAAGTTTTTGTGTAGTCTGTGACATTTAGAGATCTTTGAGTAATCTGACATGATATCATAACTATGATCTAATAGTTATTTTGTCATTTTTAAAGATCCTTGATGACATAATTCTTATATGCATCCTACAAGGTTTCTTGATTTTTCATTTCTTCATAGGTTTGGTGGGATTTCTTGAAAATTTGTACAAACTATTGAGTTGGAATCTTAAATTTCTAAACGAACAGTGCCATCAAATTTAGAAGATGCCAAAACCTTAAAATTAGCTGTAAATATGACCTAATATTATGATAGTCAATTTTGTACTATTTTAGAGGGTTTCAGGTCTTTTTCGATGATTTCTCATACAAATTTGTACTACCATGTTCTCTAAGGGAAAATATTTTTTTGGGGTTTTCTAGGTTTTTTGAGATCATTGGTAAGTTTTTGGTGGTTTTTCATAGGATTTCTAGATTTAGAGTTTCTAAGCTAGATGAAGTTTCTGCACTTGTGTGAATATTGTAGGAGTTTCAAGCCTTCTTGACACTGCAAGAGTTTCTAACATTCCTGACACTGCCAAAACTTTGGTCAATCCTGACATTGTTAGAACTTCACCTCATCTCAACATTATAGGAACTTTAACCCATCCCCACACTAAAATAACTATTGACATCTTCGACACTGCCCAAACTCTATTGCAGGAAAGGTTTATGGTCCCGACATCAAGTTTTTTTGGTGCTCACACTATCACTAACCCTTGTATTAGGATTCTAGACTACGAGAGTAGTAGGAAACCTCAACACCTATAGGGAGGGATTGTAATCCTGACACTTCTCTCCATTGTAGGAAAGGTTCAACACCCAGCTTAGCGCTTAGCCCTTGGTCATATGAAAATTAAGTCCTTGGTCACTTCCAACCCAAAAGTGTTTGACCTTTGTTCCATTGACACATAAGTTTTTTTTTGAAGAAATTGATTTCCAAATTTTTTCAAAGCTTTTTCTCTAAAGGGCTTCAAGTTTTTTTTGAGGGGAAGTTGATAAAAAATATTCCACCTTTATTTTTCACCCAATTTTTTCATGTGAGCTAATAATTTCAAATGACCATAATTTTTAATCGATAACTTAGATTTGAGTGTCGTCTTCTAAAAAAGTGCTTTCTTTTTCATGCTCTATATATTGATGATATTTTTGATTCTTTATAATCCTTTCAAATTAATTATTATACACTCTTGGATGCATTATTGATTGAGTCTGACATCCCTCTAGTACTTTCATACTTACACGTAAATTACTCAAGATGCATTTTTGGCCATGTCCGATATCTATATAAGCATGCTTGCATTTGAAATTAAAGGGGAGGTCACTCTAATAGTTCTAAGGGATATTGTGTGGTGCTGTGTACTTTTTTTTTCTATATTTGTTCTTTATTTTTTGTAGAAACCTCTTTTCTTGCATCATGGAGTGATGGTCATTTCCTCCTCTTACAACATTCAATTATCATGAATGAAAAAGCAACATGCTACTTACTCTAAGACAACAAAGCTTCTATATGATAGATATGAATGAAAAAATTGAACCTGTATTAGATGTAAAGAATAATAAATGTTTTAACATATACAATCAAACACATGGTTGTCTTAGTTTGTCTATTTATCCTAAATTATGTTTTCACATCAAATTTGCTAAAACACCAAATGAAGTATGGAACACACTAGAAAAAGTCTTTGGGAAGTAGGATGTGATGAAAGGTCATGAACTAGGGAATGAACTCATTAGTTTGAGTCCAAGTGACTTTGACACACTACAAGATTTATTCACTAGTTCAAATCTTTGAGGTTGTAGTAAAAATAATGTGAAATTGATAAGAAAGATGATCAACTTGTTCTATATATACTCTCCAAACTAGTTCCAGACTATTTTATGTTTGTGTCCACTTTCCATGCCGCAAAAATGCTCTTACAATCACATGGAATATGTATTTCCTAGATACATTTGTTATCGAATTGACTCAAGATCAAGATAATTTACTACAGATGGACACAATGAAGTCCTCAAAATCTCATGTACTCTTTCCTAAGAAAGAGAAAGTTTCAAACAACAAAGAGAAGAAACAAAATAAAAAGAATCAAGAGAATGATGTAAATCCTCCTACCTACAAATCAAACATTGAATATCTTCTTCCAGTCCTAAGCCTAAGAAATATTAGATCAAATGTGGGTTTTGCTTGGGAAAGCATAATGAAAGTAAATATTTGAAGAAACAGATTGACCAACTGACTAAGATGCTCGAGAAACACAATATCAATGTCACTGATTCTATCATTCAGAATTCATCAACCCATGAATCCTCTAAGACAAATGAAAATGATAAAGAAAAGACAAAATAAAATAGTAAGGGGAAATCAAAGGGAAAAGCCTAGTTGCAATTGTACCTAAGGCATCACATCACATGGCCTCTTCAAAGATAGAGTTTAGTTCCTTATAACCATGTGACATGTCCTCAATATAATTGGGTGACGACAATTCTGAAAATGTTATCGGGAGAGAATCTATTGAAATGAGTGTTGGAACATTCAATAATGTTCTTAGTGTTACCTCACATTCAACTAATATCCTATCAGTTTACCGAACCACCCACCTTCATTTGGGCATGTGAGTTAAGTTCACTCTAGATTCAATGTATTTTAGAGAATTGCACTATGATACTATGTTAACAGAGAAAATGGTCAATTATTAGACTTGACTATATGAATTCTCCCACTTTGCTCTTGACTCTCTTTCAGATTCTTTTTCTTTAGACTCACTTAAACTTGATGATATTTTTGTGCTTGAGCACACTTCTGATCTTGATGACTCTTATTATAATATAAAGGACTAGAACAATGATGGGGACACACCTCCACCATCTCTTTATCACTTTCCAAATATTAAGGATTTACTCCCTAATCAAACTACCCCTAGTCCACTTCAAACATTACAGGGAATAGGTATACTGATCTAGGACACATTAGAGATCAAGTAATCTATCTAATAGTTTCAAGGCATTCAAGAGTCCTTCATTGCCTTTACTCCCATCACACTATCATTTCATAGATAATTTGGCTCTCCTACCTTGAATGAGGATAATAGTTACTTGTATAGGAATCACATCATGGTTGAAGATCCATTAGGCACTTGATGAACACATTCACTATTTTAGGGTGATCCAATCTTCACTACATCTACTTCAGATCCAAAATCACTCTTTGGAACTTTGTTGCATGATACAAGATGGATAGATAAATATATAGATTATAGTGGGAGTTTTATCCCCTTCTATTCTTTGCTTTCTATTAGGGAGGATTTTTATCCTACACATTTTTTCCATTCCCCCGTTTTATGTGAGTTGTATTATACTTGGGTACGTCATCAGGGCTAGTTACCGAGACCCAATTATTCTACCCACATAAGCTACACTTCATGGGGGTGTTAGTGTAGGTTTTTTCCCACTTTTAGTTTTACCTACATGGTTGTTAGTTAGCTTTCTTAGGGTTGTTAGGGTTATTAGGAGAAATACACTTAATATGTTTTTTATTATGAGTTGAATTGTTATAATGGTGAACTAATTTATCACCATGTATTGTACATCTTTTTTACTTTTTGGCTAATCAACTAATGAATTAGATAATTAATTTAAGAAGCTTTCTTTTACTTTGTATTTGATCTCACTTAATTTTATGGTTTTCATGCAACATTTGACGTTCAGAGATCTTGAAGTAATCCAACAAATATTTATTTCCGTAATGTTATAGATGCAATGATAAATGGATAATTGTTATTTTAAAAAAATGTTTAAGTATAATTAATCAATAAATTTAACCCTTGATTATAAGGAGTTTTGGAAGTTAGAATTTTTAAGTTATAGAAGAGCAGAGGAAAGGATACCAAACATACTAATTTTTTTGATAGATAATTGAGGGTTAAAGGCTTCCTCACCCACAATAAGGATCAATAAAAAAACATCACCCATTTACCTTAGATGAAAATCTTTAAAGGAATGATGTTAACAAAACCTAGCTAAACTAGCCCATATCCACCAAGGGGAGAACAAAAAACTCTAGGGATTACATGAAAGTCCAATAAAATAAATAAATAAAAAGCCAAAAGGGCTAAAGATCAAAATGACATTACAAACTTGAAAGACCAACCAACATAGAACATAGGAAGAAAGGAAAAAAATTAGGTAGAAAATTCATAATTTTGCCCCTGAGCTTGAATTGATGTTTGGCCAACATCCATTAAGCCCAAACACACGACTCCTTCCCATCCCAATCATTAGGAACATCCTCTTCTGCATCCAGTCAAACACCTCCCAAACTTGAGGACCTCAATATAGATTCCAAACATACATGCATAACAACTAAAGTAACCCTCCTGGGAGGGGCATCAACCCTGGAACCAATCTCAAAAGGCCTTATAGAGGTGGAAATAATTGGCCACCTCCATACATCCTTTTAGGGAAATGAACCATGACAAGGACCCAAGATGAGCACTAAAAACCTAAAATAATATAGAGAGGGGAGAGGAGCCCATAGAGAAACCGCATCCAAATGAAGTGCCAACCTACCAACTGGCCCAGGGGAGCAAAGGATATCATGTAAATTTTCCACATAGGACAGGGCCATGCAAAAATGCTCCTCAAGTTCATGGAAAATTGAAAGAGGAATTAACCCATAATTTTCCACCCTTGAGAGAGGCAGGGAGGACTGGCTCTTAGATGGAAAATCATCAATGACCTCAATCCAACCAACCTTGAAACATGACTTGATCAATAATTCCACCACCTCCTTAACCAAAACCTTGTCATTGACAACCAAGAGAAAATTGGAAATGAAGAGGGAAGCTAAGTCTGTATTCACCTTGACACAAAAAGGGGTATCAAGGAACACCATTCCCATAATTTCCTTGATAGCATTCAAAGCTTTCCCCAACTGAATAACAAAGACTTTTTAAATTCTGGCCTCACTCACACTTCCCTTGAATGCCATGTCCCTTTTTTTTGCACCCACCTTGGTTAACGGCTCATAGATGGCCAGTTGCATGAGGTGCTCTATTTATGAACCAAACCCAACTCCACCTAAAGGCACCAATAATGATGATGTGCAATGGAAACTGACTAAGAAAGTGACTGTTGCTCAATAAAAAAATCTCCACCCCACACTACTAATGCATGTGACCAATCAAACATCAAGGGAGGGCACATCTTAAAATGATTACAACGCACCCATTACCAAAATCACTAACAATCAAATCAAGATTTAGTATATCCTAACATTTATGTGAACGCTTGGAGGGCTTTCGGTCATGCTTCTCATGAATTATCAATGATTATCTCCTCCATCTGCAAAATGCCTTGGTTGACCAAGAAATCTACAACTGAATTAGACTCTCGATAATAGTGTGAAGCTTTCTAGGTGGAAAAAGAATTCAACATGTCCCAAGCATGATGGAGGATGTTATCAATGTCCCAAGCACATGCCCTCATGTTCTGAAATCCCTGGATAAGAACCATGGAATCACCTTCAAAGATCATATTTTCAATGCCACATTGGTCGACTAACTCTATCCCCAAGGCAAGGGCTTGAGCCTCGACTTTGTTATTGGTTTCATTAACTAATTTGAATGAAGCAACATAAATTAAAGACCCTACACAATCTCTGATTACACACCCAACTCTGGAAGCACCAAGATTACTTCACATAGCCCCATCAAAATTTAGCTTAAGAAATCCCAAAAGTAAAGGAATCCAAACTGAATTAGCCTTCTTATGGACCTTTTTACCAAAATCGCTAGACCCATTAATGGAGAAAAAAATATAATAATTAATAACCAATCAATTATTATATTATTATGAAAGTAATTTATTATATTGTTGAGATAAAAATAATAATATATTAATTTTATATACTACTATATAATAAGATTATGTTCGTATATAAACTTTATTTATGTAAATATTTAAGTATAATTGTTTGGGTAAGTTAAACCTTTCGATATAAACTTATGTACTTTATATAAATTTGATTTCTTTCTGAATTGTTGATATAAATATAAAATTATATTTTATTAATTCAACATAAAATAATAAATCATTAATTATATATAAACATTTAAAAGAATATTGAATAATATTTTTAATTGATTAAATACAAAATAATATATCATTGATCTTATTAAAAAATCAGTAAAATAGAGTCACACTCCATAAAAGGTGTGGGTTTCAAATCAACTTCCTGGATGCATTGTATCCAACCTAAATCTAAAGGTGGATTGGGCCTATTAGACCCTAGAACTCAAGGAGTGTGTTTGGCTATTAAGTGGATTATTAGAGTGGTTTCTGGTGATGAACCATGGAAGATTTTGGTTCATTACCATATTAAATAGGCCTTTATTAAAAATAAATGGTAGGTAGTTTGATGGTTTGATAAAATTTTGCTTGTTCCCTTTTTTTAGCTCAAAGCTTCATTTCCTTTGCAGTCTATATGGAAAGCATGGCAACAGGTTTGTACATGTTTAAATTGGAAAAGTTCATCCTTGCAACATGGGTTCAATTTTGGTGCATCATCTATTTGGTGGAATAGATTGGTTTAATACCAAGGACAAACCCTTGTTGTTTCCTTTCCTATACATGCTCATCACCTTTTTCATAAAGGGATTCATCAATTTGGAGATTTATGGGATTTCAATGCTCTTGATTGGGCTGCTTGGCATACCATTTAGAATAAATTTGGTTTAAATACTAAGTTTCAAGGTTTTGTTATCTTTGTGAAAGCTTTGGTTCCTATGGATCTTATTATAAAGTTGTGTACTCTCTTGAAATGTAACTTTCTTAAAGATTGGTGGTGGCTGTCCAAAGTCCAGTTTGGTTATTTTCCCTTTAAAAAGGTTTATCTCAGCATTCTTCCTCCTATTCCCTTAAATGTAAGGCTTAATCAGAAATGGAATTGTAATTTGAAATAAAATACTTGGCGACGATTGAGTGCTCAAATTTGGAGGTCGAAAGCAGAAGCTAATGCTCAAATTTTGGTTTAGAAAGTTTTACACTTCAAGTTACCAGTTGGTGACATGTTGAAATGCATGTTGGTTCAGGTAGTGAAATATCCTTTTTGTCATCATAATGAAAGTCTAAAACACATTTTTTGGGACTGCTCATGGGCTAAAAGGAAATGGGATGTTACTTCTAAATTCCTTCCTATGATTTTCAAACATAGATTAAGTTGGAAAACAACTTTACTAAGACTTGCTATTCAAAATAATGTTATAGCAGATTCTATAAGACATACAATTTTACTTAATATTTTTAAGAGTAGATGTTTGTCAATCTTTGCTAAACATAATGTTTATCAAGAAGCTAAAATGTTAAAGTTTTACTCTGATATCATTTCCCAAATTATTGTTTTATGTTCTCAATTGCAAGGGGTGCCTGAAGAAAAAGTGAAGATTAGGAATCATCTTGATAAGATTAAGTATCAAATGTTACAGTTACATGAAAAAGACACATTATGTTCCAAACAATTATAAAGTATGTTGAAATTCAGAATGTAATGTTATTGTTTTGTATTATTCTGGTTTTGTAAGAGGCTATTGTCCTCACAACAACTCTGAGTTGTTTTGTACTGCTATAGCTTTATGATTGTTGATTTTTTTTAGCAACCTTTTAGTTGCATTTTATTTGTAATTTTTTTACTTGCTTGGTTTCAATTAAAAAAAAAGGCTTCACACGTGTGTAGATAATGCTTATCTAGGCATTTGATTATGCACAATTCCAATATAACCAAATGATTATCCACCAAGTTTCGATATAAAAGGCAACGTACAATATTAATGAGTTCCATATGTTGCATGATGCCATGTCTGCGATTTTACATGTATCATGTGATCCATAGCTGGAGGCAATAATAAAATCTTGAGGGTCACTTCCAATTTCCTACAAAAATAATTATGAATTTCATTTTAAATAAAATATATAAATTGTTCAAGTATCTTAAATACATTTATCTAAAAAAAAATATTAATTTAGAGATCTTTATTTTTGGATTGTCATTTATTTTATTAATTAATTATTTTATTTTATTTTAAAAAATTTATTATTGATTAGAGATAAATAAATATAAAGTAGTTATATTAATATCTATATAGAGTTAAAAAATTTTGTTTTCAAAATTAAAATTAGGTTTCATGCTTTATCATATGTTTAAAATATCATGATTTTTTTTTTAATTTTTTTAGGAAGAAGAAAAACTCTTGTATGACGGTCAAATAGATATCAAATTTAATATGAAAACCACCCCATAACAATCAAATGGATGCCAAATTTAAAGTTGACTATTTTTATTGATATTTCAGTCCATTACACTACACCATCCCTTGTTGTTATTGTAGGGCATGCCTATAAATATAACTAATATAAATATATTTGTCTAAAAAATGTTTTTTAAGATGTCAATTTTGAAGTGCTTATTTTGGATTTCTCATATACCACATTAATTAATGACCCAATTACTTTCTCCACAAATTTTCCATTGACTGGTATAATTGGCATCAATCTCGCTGCACTAATGTGCTGAGCTCAAAAAACTCTTTCATAGAAAAGCAACCTCTTCATTCCATTGATGCCCAAAGATATCATGTTTTTTGAAACACCTCCTCCTATCAAGAAGAAAAACTCTCATTTGACAATCAATTCAACATCAAATTTAAGGTCAAAACTACCTTATGATAGTCAAATAGACATCAAATTTAGCATCTACCATTTTTATCAACATCTCACACTATTTCACTCTATTACCACCCATGAGAACACAATTTGGGCTAATTGAGCCCCATGAACCTAATTTCAACTAATTAGTATGAATTAGGGCTTGAGTAGTCTCAATTGAGTCCCTAATTGAACTAATTGAGTAATAGGTTTAATGACTTACATAATTAGAGCTAATGGATTTCCATGAACCTAATTGTAATAAATAATGTTAATTGGGGTTTGATTATCCCTAATTGTGCACCTGATTGAGCCAATCAAGTTAAATAATTCAATAAAATACATAATTAGACTAATCTAGGCATGCGAACCTAATTCCAACTAGTTAGTATGAATTGGAGCTCAACTAGCCCCAATTACATGTCTAATTAAACCAATAAAATAATTTGTTTGATTAGGTACATAATTGGGGACAATTGAGCCCCGTGATCTTGATTACAATCAATTAGTGTGAATTAGTATTAGATTAGCCCCAATTATGCACTTGATCAAGAACTAATCGAGTAATTGGTTTAATAGAAGATTAGCTGGGGCTAATCAATCCCTAATTCACACTAATAAGTTAAAATTGGCTTCATAGGCCAAGATTAACTCATATTTCTCACCTAATCAAACTAATTACTCAATTGGTTTAAACAAGCATGCAATCAAGGCTAATTGAGCCCCAATTCATACTAGTTAGTTACAATTAGGGACACATGGCTCGATTTTTCCCAATTATGCTGTTAATTTAACTAATTACTCAATTGGTTTAATCAAGTCCAAAATTGAGGCTAATCATGTTCAATCACACTATTTTATTGTAATTATGGTCATGAGGCTTGACGAGGCCCAATTATGCATATGATTGAAACAATTGAGTAATTATTTCAATTGAAAATATAAATGTGGATAATTGAGGCCCCATGACTCTAAATGTAACCAATTAAAATATGTTGGGATTGTATTAATCCTGAGTATGTGCTTAATTGATCCAATTAAGTGTGTAATTTGGATCCTCTAAAGGAGAAATGGTTTTCTTAAGGGGATGTGGTTATCTTAAGGGGACATGACATCTTAAGGGGATATGACTTTTTTAAGGGGATTCTACCCCTCGAACCTAATTTAAACCAATTGACACATTGAGACCTGATTAACCACAATTTTGTGCTTGAATAAATTGAGTAATTGGGTCAATCAAGTGGACAATTAGGGTTGTTTGACTCCCTTAAGACTAATTATAACCAATTAACTTGAATTGTATGATTTATAAGTTCTAATCCTAATATGGTTTTCATCTTAAGGGAATGTGGTTGTGTTAAGGGGTTGAGGTTGTGTTAAGGGGATGAAACTTTATTAAGGGGATGTGATGTCTTAAGGGGATTATACTTTATA
Organism: Torreya grandis; assembly: GCA_037957365.1. Lineage (NCBI taxonomy): Eukaryota > Viridiplantae > Streptophyta > Pinopsida > Cupressales > Taxaceae > Torreya > Torreya grandis. The sequence continues at coordinate 2,075,793 of JARHVA010002976.1, forward strand.
TTTCCAATTAAAACTAATTAGCATGATCCGAGGCTTAATTTCCTACTTGATTAAACCAATCGAGCAATTAGGTCAACTAGGTATGTAATAAGGGATAATCACTACTATCTATTGTGCAAGTTGTGCCTCAATCTAGGTCAAAATTAAAATTAAAATTAATTGATTTTGGTGTTTTTGACACCAAAATATTTAAATAATCATGTCAATTTATGATGTGTAATTTTGGCATAAAAATGATTCAATTAGACATTTTAATTTCTACCTTACATGCACCCAATATTTGCCAACACTATGCCACAATTATACTGAAAGAATGTGTCTGAATAGCACCATAATTTCACCAAAGGAATCATGAATCAATAATTACTGGGGGAATGAATTGGTAATTACGCAAATGTGGGTTAAATCTGACTGATTTTCACTATAAGCCATAGGACTATGGAAATGCTCATGGGGGATTCAAAACAAATAGTACTTAATGTGGTAGTATGTAGCCATCCTATAGTATTAAATAAATTCAATGTAATGTATCTTCAACCATAAAAAACCATTTATTTTTAGAGATATATTGTCTCACATCTTGTTGAATTTTTTCTCGTAATTTTCTTTTCAAACCTCATATAATTTAAGCAATATTTTTAATATCATATGACCTAAAAATCCTCACATCTAAATTAAACCAAAATTAAGGTTGTTAGCATTTTCAAAAAAATAAACCCTAATTATTAACCATTAAAATTCAAGTCTATTAAAAACAATTAACATAAAGCTCTCTTCGTTAAATCATTTTTTTAATTTTGTTTAACAAACATCAAAATTTATGTGAAAACATCTAAATCAATCTAAAATTAAGCTACCTGTAATTTTAAAAAAAAAAACCCTAATAATAACCGATAAAATTCAAGCCCATTAAAAAAATTAAGAGAGGCTCTCTCTCTTTTTTTTTTTTTTAATTCAATGGACTTCAAAATTTATGTGAAAATAGTCTATTGCATTTGGCATTACTTCTTTTGACAAGACAACTTTTAATGGAAATCCGAGAGGGAAAGGGAAAGCAATGGTAAATGATGAAAATAGAAACTTGAGGGCAAAGAAACTACACTTATAATGAATCCTAAGGGTTGGAACTTAGATGTTTTCTAAAGATATTTATTTTTAAACTTTTGATAGGTGACTGAATATATGAACAACCATATGAATAGGAAAAAAGTATTAAAAAAAATGTGCAAATTCATTCTACATGTTAAAGTATCTCTTTATTAAATTAGAATATAAATGATGGGCAAGGTTAAATAATGATTATAGATAATAAGGAATACTAAAAATTATATTAATATCTAAAGATAAAAATTAGATAAATTTCTGTGTAATTTCATTAGTTAAGATAAGAAAATGCTGCATTGTACAGTAAAAAAAATGAAAAAGAATAAGTGTAATTTTAACTTGAGATGCATTTGAGGAAAAAACATTCTCATATAATACTGGTAGTAAAGTCCTCATTTTTTTATAGAGCTATTTGTCTTAATGGCTCTTTTATTAGAATCATCTTCATATCCAACATGATTTTTCTTCAAAACTATGTGTGTACCTCACAAAACTATTTTTTTTATATAAATTACATCTTCCATTATTTAAGATTTGGAAAATAAGTGGTATTATACATTATACAAACATAATGAATTAAAATAATTTGTAGAATTTTAATATGAGATGCATTTGAGGAAAAATCCTTCCACATAATATTCGAAACATATTTTTCATTTTTTTAAAAAACCACTTAAATGATATCTTTAATATTCTCAAATTATTCTTCTTAAAAATCACTATCATAATATTTCAAGAACACATGTACACACATCCTTCAAAAATTAAAATAAATGTATATACATTACAATAACCATAACCATGATGGCAATGCGTGTTAATTTTATTGTATAATTAAGTGAGAAACTTTGAAAAAAAAAAAATATTTTCAGGGCAAAAAAGAGGGCTAAGATAATTAAAATTTCATTTAATTAATTTTTTTCTGATTGAACAAAATTTGAACCACGTTATGATTTAGAATGAAGTTTTTGAAGCAAATTAATTCTTTGAGCAAGGGTTTATATAGGGTTATTTGAATTTTTTTTTTTGGTTTGTATATATTTTGAATGTTTTATATAGAGGAGAGAAAATGTATAAATCATTCTTTTGAACCCCCTCAACAATTAAAGACTTACATGTTAGAATATTTGATGTCTAAGTGGTGAAATTTTAAGACCCTCCGTACATTTTAAGTAATTAAATAATAATTATTTATTATTTAATAACTAAGATTAACAACTTCGTGTAAATAAATAATAAAACATAAATTATTTATTACTTATTGGTAAAAATAAAACATGTTTATTAATATCGATAATTTAAAATATTTTCGGGATAGTTGGACCCGTTATTTACAAAGGTCACATCCTTTCACATTTCACTATAAATAGGGTTTTACCCCTATTGTGATTGTGTGTGAAAATAATATATTATGAATCATGAATTATGCATGAATAAATAGTTTGGCTATTGAAGAAGTGAGGAGGAGTTTATGTATTAAGGTGATGAGGTTTTTCAAATATATGAATATCACATTGGTGGGTTTTTCAACCTCTTTGAGGTTTTCCCATGGTAATTACTATGTATTGTGTAATTGTTCTGTGTGCTTCATTTATTATATTTTTCTCATTATTTATTCATCCTAGATTCTATCTATACATTGCTACTGTATACATATATTTTATCAGGGTTTTTTTCCTAGAGTTTTGTAAGTCTATTTAATAATTTTTCTTAAGGTTTTTTGCATATTTTTTATTTTAATTTTCCTAACATTTTTCATAATATATTTTTGTATTAATTACATCAAAATAAATTAAAAAATCTACATACCTCATATATTTTATTTTTCAGGGTGTCTTTGCCCTCAACTCGTTTTTCCTTGTCCTTACTCTACCCTCGACTCTTTCTCTTTGCTCTTAATTTACCCTCCACTTCCTTATCCTTGCCATTGACAACATTGTTTTGCTCTCAATTCCTTCCCCTTGTCTTTATTTTTTCATGCACTCCTTTCCCATCTCCCTTGATTTTCCTAATCCTTTCCCTTGCCCTTTCTTTTCCCTCCACTCATTTCCATTGCTCTTGTTTTTCCCTCCACTTCTTTTCCATTAACATTTCTTTGCCCTCCCATCCTTCCACTTTCCCTTTCTTTTCCCTTCAATCTTTCCCCTTCCCCTTGTATTTTCTTCACTCTTGTTATATTACTAATGGGTTTCAAAAATAAAATGAATGGAAGGGCATATGGTTACTTCTGCTTTTATTTTTTAAAACTTAGAGCTTTCTACAGTCCCAACTTGACATAACATAATTTATGTTTTGTGTTGCATGTAGCGTCGAATTTGTGCCACTGTAAAGGGTAAATGCTTGATATTAACTTTTCCCAATTCATGGCACTATATGCATGAAATTTAGTAGTGAATCAAATCTCCTAAGCCATATTGTAACTAAGTGGAGCTAGAAGTGTGAATGTACATAATTGATTTTGAGCCCAAATTCATACATTTGGGCTTGATTGGCTCCAATTGGTTATAAATGGGACTATGGGGAGTCCCAATAAGGCAATCACAACACTAAGAAAACGACTTCCCTTTACCCAAAAAGCTAACCACCATATTGGGATTGGGGTTAATTAGGCACATACTTCATGTTAATTGTTTACAATTAGACTTTTTAGGAGCTGACTAACCCTAAGTTTGTACCTGATTGACCCAACTATTTGATTGCTTTGATCAAACAAAAACATGATAAAAATCAATCTCCTATTCAAGTTAATTGGTTTCAATTTAAGGTTTTAAGGGTGGAATCCCCTTAAGACATCACTTTCAATAAAGAAAATTATGTTCCTTAAAGACAACATTTCCTATTAAGACAACCAGATCCCTTTAAGATGAGTGCATTCCCTTAATAAGGACTCTTGACCTTAATTGTAACCAAGCAATTTGAATTGGGACTAGTTTAGCCCAAAATATGCACTTAATTGAACCAATGAAGTAAGTTGTTTGATCGGGAATGTAATTTGAGATAACTAATCCCCATGTACATAATCGAAACCAATTAGCATGGATTGGGGCTTGATTAATCCTAATCATACATATGATTGAACCAATAGATAAATCGGTTCATTCAGATGTAAAATATGTGTTAATAAAGCTATGTAGACACATAATTTTGGTAAAATACACATAGTTGTAACTTATTTTTTATGTATTTGGCTCATTTATGTACAATTTTATCTTTTTGGTACACTTTTCTTTTGTATTGGGCCCCATATTTCTTTCTTATACCTTGGGGTTTCCTTCAACTTTAGATTTTGTTCACTTTGGGTAAATGATAATATATCCATTCAATCTAAAATTATTGAAAACCTAAATATCGACTGTTTGTTTGTTCCAAAATAACCATAGATGCTCTTAGAATGTCAAAAACATTATTTTTAGGTTTTTCTCTTTCTAGTTTTGGAACCAGTCTAAAAGTGGTCTAACCTATTTTGACATTAGTCAAAAAATTGTCAAGTTGGTTTTGAGTTAATTGTGGCATCATGTCCTACTTTTCCATGTGTTGATTATCAACTTTCACTCATTTCCATGGTTGACCTATGCACAAATATTTTCCAATTTGTCTTTAAAGGTGTCTATATATGCGCCACTGAGAGGTGCTCTACTTTCTATGTCTTTCAAGACATGTCCGTGATCTATTCACACGTACCCTAAGTCATTTGGACACAATTTTCACACATTTGTCAAGGAAGCTGCACATTGATCATATTCTTCCCTTATCATCTATTGGAGTATTTTGGTTGAATATTTGTATCAAAATAAAGTTTCATTTAGTGTAGGAGCATATTTTTTTATCGTTATCATATGGAGAGAATGTGGATTCTTCTCTTACATTTGTATGGGATACTCACATACATAGAGTTACACAAGCCTTGGTTTTGAACATGTAAATATATGCAATTGTAACCATCAAGGGGGCCTCGATCATTAACTTTGCATATTTCCTTTAATATTTTAGATTATTACTAGATTGTGGCATATTATCCTTACAACAAAGGAGAAAATATTATAGCATATCCATGTGCTTATTCACAAAATTTATTGTTAAAGTGTTCCAAAAATTTTCAGACTGTGAGAATCAATATGTCCATTTTTTGGAGGAGTTGTTCCACTTGTTAGGTTGTGGAGCTAAAAGCTTCACTGATGCAAATGGAGGAGGTTGTTGAGTGTCAGAGCAACCAACATCAGTCTGATCAACTGATGTCGATCATATTTAGCTACACAGTAATTGACATCGATTAGGGGTCAACCGACATCGATCAGACAGGAATCGACGTCGGCAACCTGTGTGTGCATGTGCATTTGCATGCATTTCCAAAACTGGTCTAATTTTAGACAGACAGTTAGTTTGCATGTAAAAGACTAATTTTAGTCTTGAGTCTGCATTTCTAATTATTGTAATTAGGAAGTCTAATTATTGTTTGTATGGGATCTATTTAATAGACCCATGGGGCTATATTGTAATCAAGGACTTGGAAGAGATCCTTCCAATTATAAGATCAGTTGATCTGCAGGTAGCAAGATCAGGGGAGATCTACATGGTAAGTAAGATCAGTTGATTTGTAGGTGTGCAAGATCAGGGAGATCTACTTGGAGTACTTTGAATACTTGGTGGATTGGAAGTAGGCAACAACGGTTGTGTTGATTGTCACTTACTGGTGGAAACAACAACTCTGTGTTTGAGTTGATTGTGTTTGTAATTGAGATAGAGAACTCTTGAGGGAGAATTACTATACGCCCAAGAGGTGTGGAAAGAATGTGATTTCTTCATTGTATTTCTTTGTGGAAGAATATTAATACAAGGTTGTATTGTCTCTCATATTTTGTGTTATTTCTGAATTCTAGCTACACATTACTTTTGGTTTAATTCCGTGTTTAGTTGCTTATATAAAGGTAATCAAGTGTGCTCTTAGGAGTGAATCCTAACAAGTGGTATCAGAGCCTGGTTCGGAGCAGGTTAGTGTTTGTTGATCACAGGTCACTCTCAAAGATTTTTGATTGAGTGGGAGTAAAGCAATGGTAAAAGAAAGTACACTAAGAATGAAGAAATTCAATGGCAAGAATTATCAATTATTGTATTATGGAAAGAAAGGGCATGTAAAGAAAGATTGTTGGTCCGTAGCAGATCAACATGAAGGAAATAAAGAAGCAAATGATGCAGGTATTGTTGCACGAGATGCTCTTATATGTTCCTTGGATAAAGTAGAATCTTGGGTTTTAGATTCTGATGCCTCTTTCCATGCAACCCTAAATAGAGTATTTTTCCATGATTATGTCCATGGAGACTTTGGAAAGATTTATTTAGGGGTTGGTAAGCCTTGTCAAATTGTTGGCAAAGGAAAAGTGCAGCTGAAATTGTAGACGGGCAACACATGGGTGTTGAAAGATGTCATGCATGTCCCAGTCCTGAAGAGGAGTCTAATTTCTACAGGAAAGTTGGGTGATGAGGGTTGCATAGTTACTCTCATAGCAGAATCTTGGAAAGTTTCCAAGGGTGCACTTGAATTAGCATGTGGTAAGAAAGTAGGTACTCTTTATCTATCTACTTATATTACTGATTCTCCTTCTATTTTATCTACTTCAGATGTAGATGTGGCTCTATAGGCTTGGTCACATGAGTGAGAAGGGAATGTATGTTCTTAAGAGGAAATTTGATATTTTTGACAAACTTAAGAATTGGAAAGCATTGGTTTTCAAGGAGAAGATGATGGACAGAGATCAGCTCAAGAGGCTGTATAATTCTGAGCAGGGCAAGGTTGATTTGGACAAGGTTATGATCCAAAATGAGCTTGTGGGTAAAAGTCATCACTCACAGAAAAACATAGTTACTGACGTTGGTCAGGTGAGAACCGACGTCAAACAGGCAGGAACCAACGTTGGTCATGTGCAGACTGAAGTCATTGATGTCAGGCAGGTGGAAACTGACATCGATCAAGGAACCGATGTCGACGATCAGGAGGAATCAACATTGATCGGGTGTAGACTGAGGTCAGCCAGAGGTGACTAAGATCGGTCACTATTAGAACGGATTTTGGGCAAATAGCAAGCTGTCAAGGAGTCTCAAACACCCATAGGAGGACTAAAAGGGTAAGTAAGCCTCAAATTCATTATTCCCCTTCTTTATATTACTTGTTGCTCACTGATGGTGGAAAACCAGGAAGTTTTAAAGAGGCAATGCAGGTAGAATCCAGGAAACAGTGGGAGCATGGCATGAATGAGAAAATTGATTCCTTAGAAGAGAACCAAATGGGAGATTTGGTAGAGTTTCCAGCCGGGATGAAAGCACTGAAAGACTAATGGATTCCCAGATTAAAGAAAGGAGAGAATGGACATGTGAGATAGAAGGCCAGGTCATATGGTCTTGAGCAAGCTCCAAGACAGTGGTATAGGTTTGACAGGTTTATGATAAAGCATGGCTTTAGTCAATGTCAATGTAATCACTGTGTTTATTTTATCAGGTTGGATAATGGTCGCTACATTATCCTGTTACAGTATGTAGTGTATATGCTTGTTGCAGGGTCACACATGCAGGGATTTGCTGAGCTAAAGGTAAAAGTAGCTCAGAGGTATGCCAGGAAGGATTTAGGAGGAGCAAAGAAAATCCTTAGCATGAGTATCTCTAGAGACAGGGAAAGTCACAAGTTGATTTTATCTCTAGAGGATTATGTGAATAAGGTAGTGGAGAGGTTCAATTTGCAGGATGCAAAACTGGTTAGCACACCTATGGTTGGACAGTTCATAGAATAGTGTCTTGAATCACATGATGAGGTTGAGTACATGAGTACTGGACCTGATATTGCCCAAGCAGTGGGAGTTGTCAGCAAGTTTATGGCCTATCCAAGAAAGAAGCACTTGAAAGCAGTTCAGTAGATTCTCAAATATCTGAGAGGGACCAGTAGCAGGTATTTCTGCTATGCAGGGTCAAGCACTTCTCTACATGGGTATGTAGATTCGGATATGGCAGGTGACTTGGATGACAAGAGAAGTACCACAGGATATGTGGTGGTTGGTCTTCAAAATTGAACTTGAAGAGGGATACAAGCTAAGAAACAAAATTAGAGGATTTACAGGTACAGGTATAGATGCAGCTGTTTATCTCCAAGTGGGAGATTGTTAGGTTGTGGAGTTAAAAGCTTCACTGATGCAAATGGAGGAGGTTGCTGAGTGTCAAAGCAACCAACGTTGGTCTGATCAATTGATGTCGGTCATATTCAGCTACGCAATAACTGACATCGATTAGGGGTCGATCGGCATCAGTCAGACAAGAACCGACGTCAGCAACCTGTGTGTGTGCGTGCATTTGCATGCATTTCCAGAACTGGTCTAATTTTAGATGGATAGTTAGTTTGCATGTAAAAGACTAATTTTAGTCTTGAGTCTGTGTTTCTAATTATTGTAATTAGGAAGTCTAATTATTGTTTGTATGGGATATATTTAATAGAACCATGGGGTTGTATTGTAATCAAGGACTTGGAAGAGATCCTTCCAATTGTAAGATCAGTTGATCTACAGGTAGCAAGATCAGGGGAGATCTACATGGTAAGTAAGATCAGTTGATTTTCAAGTGTGCAAGATCAGGGAGATCTACTTGGAGTACTTTGAGTACTTGGTGGACTGGAAGTAGGCAACAACGGTTGTGTTGATTGTCACTTACTAGTGGAAACAACAACTCTGTGTTTGAGTTGATTGTGTTTGTAATTGAGAGAGAGAACTCTTGAGGGAGAATTACTGTATGCCCAAGAGGTGTGGGAAGAATGTGATTTATTCATTGTATTTCCTTCTAGAAGAGTATTAATACAAGGTTGTATTGTCTCTCATATTCTGTGCTATTTCTGAATTCTAGTTACACATTACTTTTGGTTTAATTCTGTGTTTAGTTGCTTATACAAAGGTAATCAAGTGTGCTCTTAGGAGTGAATCCTAACACCACTTTCAGTTGGGACTGTCACTTTTTGAGTAGGTTCTAAACTAGTCTCGTAGCAGTCTAGAAGTGGTCATGGACACTTAGCATTGTCTAATTTATAGAATTCATTATGCATAGTTACAAGACCTTCTTCTTTACATTTTGAGTACATGTCAAGATCCAGGTAGCTAGAAACAAGTATTTATATGTCTCTTTCATTCTCCTTTTATTTCCCTTGATCATTTATAATTTGAAGCACTTTTATTTCCCCCAGACTCAGGTAGAATTAAATTATTATAATTTATTGGATTTCACTTGGTTACCTTGTGTCATAATTCTACATAATTGGTGTAATGTTTTTAACACTCATGCACCCCTTTTTATATAATGTTTTGGTTAACTCATCTCTTATGACGGCTCAACCCTAGGTTTTCAAATCTCCCTCCCTCTAGGGCCTCATTTGCTTATATTTGATTTTTTCAAGGTTTATACCAACCCTCTCTTAGTTTTGCCTTATCATTAGGCTTCCCTTTTGTTGGACCATGTCATTTTTATAAGCTTTGGTCCTTTTTCCATTGGTATCTTGTATATATGCTTGTATTTCTTCCCTTTTATCATGAGTAGAAGTGAATTATAAATAACATTTATTTCTATGATGGCATACATACATGGAGGGTTTTGTGGACATCTAATGTTTTTACAAGACATTTTTTGTTATGTCTTATCCCTATTTTGGCACATTTCCTCCACTTATGTATATTTGGCTATTTTCAAACTCTTTCTAGCCTAACTAGATCTCTCCATTTTGGATTGCTTTTACTCTTCAGGGTTCTATCAAATTAATTTGTTTTATGATTACAGGTCTTAGTCATCCATTTTTTTGAATAATTTTTTTTTGTTTTAAGTATCTATTTCTTCTAGGTCAATTTGGCAACCTACTAAATCTATCCTAGTCAGATTTGGCATTTTGTTGAATCGATCCCCTCTAATTTTGTAGGTCTTTCCACCTTGGCCTAATTTCGTGTGCCTTTGATTCCACTTATTACATTCTTCAATGGTCGACCATTGTGTGTTTTATGTCCTAGATATCCATGTATATACAAATCAATCCCTAGTCATTTACCAAAAAGCTTTGAAGATATGTTGAACATGCATAAAGGAATATTCCTCATTCAATTTTGAGCCACACATTGAACAAATGTATTGTTACACATGCCATAGAGCATGCACATTGATCCTTCATAATTCTTGTGCCATCACTAAATTTTACCAAAAGAGGGTCTAGTGAATGTTCATGTACTTGTATTGTATTTACCTAGTGAGAGAAGGTGGAACTTTCCTCCTTTCTCTCAATTACACTTCACTCACATGCATAAGAGAACTACATTGACTCGAATTTAGAGCACGTGGAATATGTAGTTATAACTCCTCAAGATGTTTCCTAAGTCACCTAACATTGATTTTTTTTTAATCTTACTATTGTTTTGATGGGTAAGGTAAAGGAATACAAGAGATATAATTCAACACATTCTATGAAGCATTTATAGATTATAATCATACAACCTTGTATGACATCTAACAATTTAAATGCCCATAAAAAACATATTAGAAATAGTGCATACTACAAATTCGGCAGTAGAGAACACATTTGATAGAAATATTTGGTGGCTTGCCAAATCTTCCTAGTATGCATTCATTGAAGTGCTAAATTTTTCCATTCAAAATTTGATAATTAGATTTGACACCAAACCACCACTCACTTCTAGTTCCTTGTTTCAATCTTAGAATTCCAAAACAAGAACTAGGTGTGTTAAATTTCATCATTCGTCATCATTTTATAGTTTTTTCTTGTTTCAGTTATTCATTTGTTTAGTTTGTTCCTGTTTTTAGAGTAGTTTATAAGTCTAATTATTTTTTAGATTGTTCTACACTTTATATACCTCATGCCATAGTTTGTATTGTTTATACATGCAGTAATTAGCTTTGAACCATAAATAATCATAACATTTTGGAAAACCCATCTGTTCTTTGAACACTTATACACCTTTTAAGATTTTCCCCTAGGTTTTTTATTTTTGTATTTTTAAATCTATCCTATTTACACGTATTAATCCTTAGCGTAGTATTTCTATTCACGTGTTTCTTATTTTGGATTTACATCCACCTTCATAAATTGGGGCATGCCTTTATTATTTGAACACATACACCTTCAATAGTTCCCCCTTAGGGTTTGATTTACATTTCAAATTTGATTTTTAGATTTTCATCTTATTTGTTCTTATTACATTGCTTGATCATTAACCTTACCTTTCTACATGTTGTTCAAGTTTATATCTTATTATAATTATTGTACATGGTTTCCCTAATATGATATTTGAAAATGAAGAGAGAATATGAAGAATTAAAAAAATAATGATGAAGACAATATTTGCAAAAATTCTAAAGGCAATAAGAAGCACAAATGACAAATGCTTTTAATTACAAACATTCAATTCTAAATATTTAATTCTTGAATATGAATTTTAGTATATTCTTTGGCATGTAGAGCATATTATTAAAATAAATATTTAGATTCAATGAGAATTAGAGGATGAAAATGAGGATGCTATCCAACAACATGATATGGGATAGAGATTGATATGTTATGTTTAAGGGATCTTGATAGGAAAGTATCTTAGAATACAGAGTACCTAAGTGAAGAAAAAATGAAGGAAGTTTTGAAATTCATAAATTTTTAAAAATACAATCCACAAATGAAATGAAATTGAATATTATAAAAAATAGTTAAAGTTTAATATATTTTTTCATAGAAATGAATCTTTATTATATAAATTATTGTACCAAAAAATATTTTAAATGTGTTTTCATGAATAATAAATATTTTATTTTATCTTATGTAATCGAAGATGCTATTAGTTAGAATATCTTAAATGAATATTTGTTAAATATTGAGAAATATCAATTTTGAGGTGCCTATATTAAATATTGGATGTATGTATTATAAAAACACTTTTTAAAATTGGTATCTCTAAAACATTTAATAGATATGTATTGAAGATATATGAACTAATTATACTTAATTAAAATCTTTTAACAAATATTTATATTAATTAAAACTATGAATTTATATATTTTAAATTGAATTAGAGACTAAAAAGTCTCTAATTAAATTAAAAAAAATAAAATTCATAATTTTAATCAAAAGAAATATTTGTTAAAAAGTCTTACTTTTTAAATTTATAAAACTTTGATTTTGAAAGTGTAGTTATTGATTTTTGAAAATGTGTTCAACAAGGGGAAAAAGTGTGGAGAGGAGGGCAAAAAAACAAATGCTATGTTAGGGGAAGGGGATAGTTAGGATCCCTAACATCAGAGTCTCACATCTTTCATTTTAGACCACTTTAAATGTAATAATTTGAATTTAGATAGTTTAAGATTTTTGTAGAACAAATAAGTTGTTCAAGATAATTTTGTATGTGTTCTGAAGTCGTATGATAATTTATACATCAACATATCATTTTTTGGTCATTTTTTAGGCATGATCAATAATTGTGAATGGGGACCAATTAAAAGATACCTTACATAGTATATTGTGATTGTATATTAGAACTGATGAGGCAAGGCTTATGACATGCCTTGTTGAAAAAAGGATTGCATGAAGATTAGAAATGAATATAAAATTTGTTTGTGGGAGAAGATGATGAAAATAAGATTAATTGATTTATGAAAATAAGGATATTCCAAATTCTATAGATTTTTACATTATAAGAAGATTGACTAATTAATTGAGATTAATTAACTAATAGAAAGTGATGTGAATTTTGTAGTAAAGGATGTGATCATGGAAAAAAAGATTAATTGATTGGGTGGGATGAATAGTGAATGGGCTACGGATTTTAGTGTGAATAGAATACTTATTAGACAATTTAGGATGGTGCTAGCATAGATTAGTAAGATAGTTAAAATCAACACGAAGTGTTCAATTTTAGGTGTCTACAAGATGTTATGAGTAAAAGTTGTTGGCAATATGATGCTTATGCAATAACTACTAGTCTATTTTTATCTTACATTTCATCCTTTCATCCACAACCTAGGTCACAACAAATGGACCCCACCCAACTATTGGTGCCCTTCCTCTATATATAAATATAAGATTGTTTTTATTTTTATTTTTATATATAATATATAAATTTATATAATTTTTTTCTACTAATAGATTTTTAAATTGAAATATTGTTTCAATATCAATTATTAATTGTTACTATAGAGATACTTTTCGATGTAAAAACATTTTCAGAGAGGACATAAATGTTTAAAATAAGAATATCATTACTCTTAAATATTTATGATACAAAAATAAACATGACAAGGTAGAAAGTATCTAATTGAAAATAGCCTCTCCATGGATTAGGTGTACATGTTTATTTAGCTTAGTGTCAAACATTGAGGGATGTTCATTATGTCAAATTCACAGAAGAATATCTATTATGTTATATTCACATAAAAGATGATCCTTTTTTAATATTGCTTAAAATTATCCTTTAACAATGACTAAACACCACTTTTTATCCTCCCTTTAAATACAATTTACTTGATGTTTTGTGGAAGACTTGTAGGCTTTTAGTCTTCCTCTTGCAAAGGTGTCTCTTATTGAATGGGTGTTAACTGTTAAATTTGATATTTTTTATAAATTTTTTTTTCGTTATTTTTTGTTTCGAAATCTAAATCTTAAATTATATCCCAAAACGGGTTCATAACTCCGATAAAAAATACTTACTTTTAATATAAAAATAAAAATAAAATTACTAACCTGCTTAATTAAAAAGCTGACATTTTAAAAAAGGCCTTACATGAAATTTGAAGTGACCTTGAGATGTGCTCATTGCTCCCAACGATGGATCACATGATAATATAAGAAATGGCAGACATCACATCACATCATGCAACATGTGAAGCTCCAAAAATTCACGGGTGACTTTTTATAATCAAGTGCCTGAACAAACTTTGCTCTTTTCAGTCCATGGCGTACACAGACTACCACTCTCAACACAATTATACATAATCCAAAGCACGATTTTGGGAGTTGAAATGGAGGAATGCTGTTCAACACAGCAAAGCCGAATGTGAATCCAATTAAGACGGATTGAAGAGTAAAAAAATTTAAATAAAATTAAGTTGAGGGTAAGGGCCTCTGTATTTTATATAGAAAATCACATTTCTTCACATAAATAAGATGGGATGAAGAAATATAAATAATTAATATAATAAATTATAAGTTCAATAAAGTATTATAAAAACATAAAGATATCAAGTAATTATAATAAAAAGATTAGTAATAAGAAAAGGATTCAATCATTTGATTTTTCTTAACCTATATTTGAGAAGCCATCACCTTTAAATAAAGGCTCTCTCTCTCTATATATATATTATCTTCGTGTTTTTTTTATTCAATATTTGAGTGATTCTTGGAGAGGCCTTGGGAGTTGTGAAGGTTAGGGCCAAACTCATGAACTAAGGCGAGGAAGAGGAGCCCAACCACTATGTTGCATTGAAGGAAGTGAGTGATTTCAGGGTAAAGATCAACTAGAGTGAATGTGAGAGTGATGATGAGAGCAACTTCTTTAGATCACCGCGCATCCCTTCCCTCCCCATAGAGTTCTATCCTTTAAAGGTGAAGAGAGAGGTATATGAGCAACAATGCATGGAACATTTCCCTAGTGATCCAAAAGGGTTTATCAATGGGCCACCTCTAATGCCAACTTGTTGCCTTCACTTGAATCTATATAAAATATTTAAAATCACTATAGCCTTGGGTATATGCAGAGAATTACGTGTTAGCAATAGAGTTTTTAAAAATAATGTTTTTTAACTTTTTGAATTAAAAATAATTTACACGGAAAGATTTCCAAATCTATGGGTATATTGTAGGATGCATATGGAAAACCCCGAGGAGAATATTCTATCTAATGAAAGGCTCCAATTAAAATAGTTTGAAAAAACTATGGATCCATGTCCCATTCAACTAAGATTTTTTTTTAAGAATCAAAACTAATGTTTAATACTCTCATATGTGCTACAAAAGAACATTTGGGTTGAGGAATCCCTAAACATACAAGGCGATGCCTAAGGGTAATACAAGATAAAGTAGATACAAGGACAAATGAACAAGTTTGGCCTTAAGAATGGAGCTCAAAACACTTCAAAATATTCTGCTCTAAGTGTGAGTACTGGACTTGGGAGACATTCTCTCATTGAGTTTTTCATACATGGGCAATTGAAATGAAACTTAGTTATATTTCTTGCTAGAAAATTTATTGAGAACAAAGGTTTTAATATACCATTACCAATACTTCTATTATGTTCAATGAAAATTTACTCTAATTTTATGTTGGCATAATATTAATAACCACTAAAAACAGAGAACTTCTAATTATTAGTGTAAAGATGAAATTTAATTTTAATTTTAAACCTAAAAAAAAATATTAAACACAAAAAAACTTTAAAGTAGATATCCGCACAACACATTAATTAATAGAGATACCATAATCAATCTATTCAAACAATAAATAAAAATAAAACAAAATGCTACTTTTAGTGTTAAAAATATCAAATATTTTGCAATAAAATGAAACTATAGTACTTTAAAAAAATATTATATTTAATTTTAAAAATGTGAATTTCATTTCAATAAAATGAGAAAAATACTTTCAAGAAAGCTTTGCATTTTTTCTCACCTTCAATCTCTTCTTTTATATGGTTTTAGTGTAAACAATATTTGTTCCTCTACATGTGAAGGCTGCATTCATCATGCTCTTACCAATATGTTAAAAGCCGTAGTCTTATAGAGTTTTAGGTGATTGTCAAATTTAAATCCTGATTATAAATTGTAATGAACATGTCCACATCCAATGTGGAACATAAGTCGGGTTCTAATCTCGATACACCATCATATTAATTTATTGGAGGTAGTTTGAAATAAATACATCTATTTTAAGAGTTACATTACAATGAAGATGATTATAAATTGTAATGTTATGTGACAAGAAACCAAGCTTTACAAACTTCTGCTTCACCATAATTATGCCACAAAGGTACATACTTTTAACTACTTTATTATTGGAACACTTTGGGATGACTTTATTATTAAAATAATTTAAATTTAAGGTTACACGGTAAAGTGATTGGTAAAATATGGTACCAATGTTCAGAGTCCTCTCACTAGCCGAACCAAGCCAAATAAGAGTAAGATTAAAAAACATGCCTTTCAGGGCAATCGTGCTTGTCAAATAAAAACCCTATAGGAAAAACCTAGGAAGAAACCCTAGAAAATAGAACACCAGAGCACAAATTGCCACCATCGTCACCAATAGCAAATGTCACCACATAACAAATCACTGCTAAGGCCACATCCAAACAAACCATTAGCAACCATAGATAAAGACACCGATAGAGCTTAACCAACACGTGCTAACTCCTGATACATGGTGGTCATCATCGATCATTGGGTCTGGTCTCTGCCTGTCATCGGGGGCTTATGACTAACTGTAGTTAATTTTTATGCTAACGTCCACCTTTGTTTTGATTGCCACACAACCATCCCCATCACGATCACTACCACCTTCACTGTTAATCATCAATCACCATCATGCCAATTTTGAATCGTGACTATGCAGGCATCACTCAATTTGGCACATGGAACAGACCTAGCGTGACATGCAAATCATTCCATGGTAATGCTGGATTATCATGCCCTAACACCTTGATAATCATGTCTTCTTAGCATTGCCTTAATGTCCTATGGCCCTACTATTAATCGGGTAAAGCCTAAAGGCCAAACGGATGTCCTTTACCATTCGCTCACTGCTAGATCCAAGGTAGAGGGAGATAGCTCAAGTGGAGGTGGTCAGAATAAGGGCAGAGGATTCGGTGTTTAATCTTAGGTTTTGCACCAGTCAAACGTCTAGGTAAATTCTAGGGCAAAGGTTTTATCATTTTGACAGTCATTCATCGCATATTTGCAGGCTATTTATATTTAGGGATGCATAAAATGTGCATATGACCTTGCATAAAATGGCATAGACACAGAAGAAAAGTATGAAGACAACTACACTGAATAACATGATCGTGGCTTCTGCCATAAAAAACTATAAAGAACTATTATGTTGTAAGTCATTCAAATCATCCTACTCTATTTCACTATTAAATAATATAAGTTTTTCATGTGCCATCTCCTAGTGTTTAAGGTAGATAACATCAATAGACATTCCCAACAATAGTAGCCTATGAACCCATTCATTAAATTAGGGGTTGATGTGAGGAGCAATTTTTTTTATTGCCATTGAACTATTCATATTTTTGGTTGTGGCAATAGTTTTGCTCATTGTCTATGTGTTCTACTTGATTGTATGTGAGCAACACATGATCGGTCTATAGAGCATACATCATGTGCTAAAATAACAATGACAACTGTAGCTTATATGCCTTCGACCCAATCGACTACCCTTTCCAGACTTGGGCATTAAAGACTTATCTTTTGGCATGGGATCAATTTATCAAATGTCATCAGGGCCATATGAACACCAGTATCTACACAATTATGGTGAAAAAATAAATAGTCATGCAAAATGAAAAAAATGTACATGAACAGAACATAATAGCATCCGAATAGACACTGGCTTGTAATCTATAGTGTGAGGTGACTTACATGACATATTCAGAGGTTGTGGTGATCCTTTTATCCTTTCTAGTAAAATATAAATTTCTCTTGAGATGTGAAACATGAAAATTTATAAGGAATAATGCCCTTCTTGATTCTCCTTTGATGAAGTCATCAACCTTGTCCTACTCAACCTAAGCAACCCATAAGTCTTCCTCATTGATGTCAATAAAATTAGCCCACTTAACACAACTACAATCAAATAGATCCTTGCCTGGCTTCTTCAATTCAAGGCACAAGGAGAATATATTATTGAATGAATTAGAAATGAAATTTTTGTATTGAGTGAATGCAAGTTTCTATGTATTGTAGAGGACTCTTTCCGATTGAATGCTATCTTTCATCTACTACAATGTACAAAGGATAATGATTGAATAACACACATAAAAATTAAAATATGAGAATTCAAACCACTTAAGAAAAATATGATAGAAACTATGAACAAAAGGTTATAAGAATGTACAAAACCTTGTTGAAATCAATATAAAACCCTTCATAAAACATATCAAAATAAATGCATAAATACATATAAATGGATAAAATAGTGCATGCATGAGGTAGTTACGTTTATAAAATATTTTACATGGCATATACTATCTACATGCATGTGGGTAGGTCACAGGAATGTGATTTTGATACAAAGCCAATAGCTTCAGTAAAGGGTTAAAAAAAGAGAAATTGCTAGGAAGCCCATAAAATGAAGACAAGGTTTAAAAAATAATGAATTTGCTATGAAGCCCATAGAATCAAGAGAGGGTAAAAAAAAGTGAATTTGCTAAGAAGCCTATGTGATATTCCTATTTTCCATCAACTAATCATTCAATGTATTGAATTAGAGGCAAGGACATAGCGGTAATTATTGATAGTGTGTGAAAGGAAATACTAGTAGATGACACAAGAAAAATTTATATGACATGTGTGCATAAAAAATTATATGAGCCCATATGGATGCAATTTATCCCATTTAATTGTAATGGTAGGTTGCCTTATCACCCATAGTAAGGTCAGGGCATAACCCATATGGAGTTATTAGAGCTTTAGTGTAACAAAATAGGCTGCCAATTTTTTTTTAATGATTTCCTCGTAGACCACCACTACCATACTTCCCACCTACCATACCACAATTTTTGTCCTCTAAATTTAGGGAGGCCCATGAGACAACAAAACACAATTATGAAACTAAATGAAATCTTCTTCTTTATTACATGTACAAAATTATACAAAAAGATGTCATCTTCATCCTCTATAATATACAAAAGATGCTCAGGGCTCCAGATAATGAGTCAACATTCCGCTTGCAAAATTTGATTACCAATAACTATAGTAAATGCCATTATCTAAGATTTTACAAATGAAATAGATTGAATGGTAGATAATTGTATTAAAGTATCTGTATACCACTGTCTAATGTTAGTTCTTTACAACTAATCTGAGTAGTGCCCATCATGATCATAGGCATTTCTATCATCCTCAGATTCTTTTGATGGTGTTGGAAAATGACTAATTTTCCACATTGCTTCTTGGTATGTAAGCCCATCCAACACATGTTTAGGATCTAATTCAGGATTTGAATATGGAGAATTCTATAATTGTTCACAATTATCATTAAGACCATCCCATGTTGAAAGTTGAAATCTAATCACAAGGTGATATGTATGAAAGAATCTTTCTGGAAAGAATCTTGCATAACTAATTTTATCAAAGTATTTGTCAAACTAAATTTTCATCATAGGATTCAAAGATATTCCATGCTATAGAATAATGAATACTAATAAGATATTAGACTTAAAAACTATATCTAGTGTTTTTATTTATCGACTTGACTAATTGCCTTTTAATAGATCCAAAGTAAAAACATTATTAGTATTCCTCAAAATCTTGGCAATGTGATTTGCATGAGTAGCCCAAGAAGGTGGTGGCTAACTAAAAATTTCATTCAATTCGACTGAAACTTGATCTAAGTCTCTTCTTGTTACATCTCTAAGTTGGATTAGGGAATTCCATAAGTGATTGGAATGCCAACTGGAGAGGGGTTATGAAAATAGTGACATACTGCAAACAAACACACAAACCACATAAAACAAATTATATACAAGATTGATTACATCTTACATAACAAATTCTTCAATAGAGTGATTATAGATCACCCAATCAATTTAAAATATAGATTGTCAAAAGATTCAATTATTTTCATTCTAAAAAATTAACTTTAGAAATGTACTTATAAGAATGTAGTTGTGAAATATGTATCAATTATTTTTATGAAGGTGGAGTAAGACCACCATACATACTATATAGGCAAGATGATCTTTAATTTACAAACACCTCTGACATAAACATCATACTCTAAAGTGGTGTCATACAAATATAAGAAGCCAATATGACAAATTTTAGATTAACATTCAACCCTAGTACTTTACAAGTATTTTATGGACCTCTATACTAAGATGGAGCCATAACATTCATGTGAGTAAAATCTCAACCATGAGATAAAGGGCTTCACCTCATATCCTAGATAATTCAATGCAAATGCATGCTCTTAATATAACCTTAATTTGATACATGCACTTGACACTAGATATATGAGGGAAAAATTAAACCAATGTATAACTCCTTTGATTAAATGTCAAGACCTCTTGATAATAATTGATAAAATAAGCATGAGAGACTTTGATTATAATAGTGTTGGATGAGAATATAAATGATGAAATGACCAAGCATTGTGTGTGTGTGTGTGTGTGCATGTATGTGTGTGTGCATGGACACTCCTCAAGGGCATATATACACATAGGTTAACCTTAAAAGATAGTAAAAGGTGAAAATCAAGGCATAAAGGACCCATAAATTAAGGGGATAGTCATATGGGCTAACTAAGGAAAAGACACTAAAAGAATATTTTGGACATTTCGAGAGCATTCAGAGTTGTACAAAGGAAAACAAATAGTCGATATGTAGGTTTTCATATAATTTTCATTTGATGGATATATTATTATATGAAAAAAGTATTAAAAAAAATTCAAGTTATGAGGAGTACCTAAACTAAAGGATGATGATTATTTTAGTGAATTTTAGCTTATATTTCAGAAAGGGAAAAGAAGAAACTAAATATGGGTATGGTTGAAAAACCTATCTATTTATGCGTGTATTGAATTAGATGATCATGAATAACTCCTTTTTGGCTTTGGAGGATGACCCACAAATAAGGTAACACTAAATCAAATGGTTGGTTAGATAGATAGCTGAGTGGATTGCCTAGCGTTAGCTAGATCTTAAAACTAAGAGATTCCTCAAGGGTTATCAATCCACACGTTTTGAATAATTAAGTTTATAAAATAGAATAAAAATTACTTTCATAAACGATCAAAAGGTATTGAAATTGAACACAAGAAATTATTGCTAAAGAAGTAGACTATAAATGACTAATATAGTGATAAGCAAATCAATACTAGTACTAAATGGCTCAGATCTATTTTAGAAAATCAGGTAGGGGTCTATGAATAGGTAGGGACACAGAAAATTAGATTGGGTTGAAGGTAGTTAGGTGGAAATAACTTGTTATTTCCTACCATAGTGACCATTGGCAGTCAAGTTGACCATCGATGGTTGGGCAAATCGTCAGTGGTTGAGACAACTATCAACGATTATTGTGTGTAGATATAGGTTGGTAAATGGTTGATTAAAAGGATCTTAAGGTGGGATTTAGAGAGGTGGGTTGGTGCTGGGTTGAGTGCAAAAGAAAATAAATTAGTTGAATACTAAAAATAAAATACTTATCTTACATAAAGCTGATCGAGTGGTTGATTGAGGTGGTTGATTTGTTGGTGGAGTCCGATGTGATTTCAACAGAGTAATAGTATTTGACACTTTGATAGAGCTATGTTGGCAAGTTGGCTCTCTAACATGATGGATGGATTACTGATGATGATTGACCTAAAACAAAATAACTTTGGATACACAAGCTCTTGATAATAATTGTAGGATGATTCTACCTTCTTGCTCCTCTCTTCTTATAAGCAAGGCAAGAGAGTTGCAACAAGACTTTAACTAAGCCTTCTAATTATAACTCACACATGTAATGGCTCACACGTAGATTAAGATAATCTATTTTTAGAAAATAAAGGTAGATGGTTTGTATGTTGGTGGTTAAGGAGGTGCACCCTAACTATCGATGGTCAAGGTGACCATCAATAATCAACTTGACCGTCGATGGTCAAGGGTGAAAGTGGGTAAAAGGTTGGTTAAGAAAGTTTTGTCAAAATGACTACGGTTAGGCTTGGTTAGGGGTTGAAGGGTTAAATTGGTCCCAAAGGGGTCCTAAGGTGGTTTAGGCATGTTTCAACATTTAGGATTATGGTGTGCAGATTTTTGGTGTCTACATTTTACCCTTTTTCATTATGTAGCTTTGAATCAACAAGATGCAAAATAAAAATGGATTGTTGGTCGAAGGTCTAGTTGCCCCGAGTATGGGAAGAGGTGTTCCCCCTCAAACTAGGAGTCGATGAAGTAAAATATAATCATGTATGGGTTTGATAAGGTGTATGAAGGTGATGACGAAGGTGAACATCATGAAGGTGGGTGATAGGTTAGGCATTGAAGCACAAAGACTAGGTTGCCATAGTTGATAAAAATAAAGGTCAGTGATATAAGGACAAGAGACAAGTGGAGCATGTGATCAATTTTAAGTGTGGTTATTAGGTATACTCATAAATTCAAGTATCCTAAGTAATTTTTGTGATTCAGTGGGTATCTAAAGTAGGAAGTGCTCTTGATGAAAACACAAACTAGTTCGAGGTAGGAAGCATTCCTGAAAAGACACAAGTGGGTTGGGTAGGCCCAATTAGGTTCATAAGGTAAAGAGGTGACTTTGTCACTTCAATTGCAAGGGGAAGAACCCATGACATTGATTGGTTTAGAGGTGCATTGGGTGCACTAGTGATCAGAGATACCACCTAAAAACCTTATGTTTAGTTTCTAGTGTGGTCTAGCTATAGGAAGTAGACACTCTCCCTACAGAGTTACATATGAATATTCGATAGGCAGGATGGGAAGGTGGAGCTTATCCCGTTTGATAGGGTGCAAAAATAGTTTAAACTAGTACAGGGTATTCCAAGCACATTTCTAGGTACATGCATGAGGACTCAAAGATATTATTACCAGAGCCACATCCCATTCCAACATTGCTAGATCATGAGAGCTACCAGCTACATTACAGATAGATGATGCTACATTTATATATGGGTATATGGCATGGTACTAGACATTATATATAATGGTAGATATTGGTGGGGATGATAGAGGTATGAGGCCGATGGTTGTGGACCCACCTAGGAGAGGGGGATAGAGAGCATAGGTATAGGGGGCTAGCCCTGATGGATAGGTAGGAGTAGTGTTAGCCACTACATAGGTATAGGTCACAACATTACAAGGATAGGTGGCCACCTTATAGGGTCAGGTTGCTACTCTTACAGGTGACAGGGACTAGGTGAGGGATTTGTAAGCTTTGGTTACACAGGAAAGGGACTCCTAAAGGTAGAGAGGAAGAGGATCCATGACTACAATAGGACCATCAAACACCATCCCTATGGCATGATACCTAGATATGGTGGAGGAGTTATGGTGTTATGAGGCTATAGTTTTGAGTCAATGCCCTGAGGAGCCCCATTGGGGTGAGTACAGAGTGAGCTTGTCAATTGGTACCAGTGTGGCAACACCAGGGCAGTGGGTAGCATTTGTAGGTGGGTAAATAGGTACTACAAGTGGATAGGTATCAGGACCTAGTGGTACACTAGGAGATAGTGGTGCCCCAAGGGCATAGATAAGACATAGCTTATGACATTTATATTGTATATCATTTTGATTTTGGCTTGTGAGCCGATGCGGTGAGATGTACATTTTGAGAGAGACATGTCTATCTGCTTGTAAACAATATTATGTTATTTGACTTGTGAGCTATATATATGATCTTTGTTTATTACTCATGTTTATGGTTTGCATTGATGTTTAATGCTTATGGTGTGATGTTATATTGATCATGGATTATGCTTAAAGTATGGATGTTAGACATTGACGTATATGTACCTAGCTAGGCATGAGATGGATTTCATTTACGATTATGTTGATGACATACTGAGGTTTAATGAGTATATGCTTTATTATTTAGGTTTTAGACATGTGATAAAAATGGTTGATTGCTT
Source organism: Torreya grandis (assembly GCA_037957365.1). NCBI lineage: Eukaryota > Viridiplantae > Streptophyta > Pinopsida > Cupressales > Taxaceae > Torreya > Torreya grandis. Next base: position 2,099,742 of record JARHVA010002976.1, read on the forward strand.
TATTGCTCATGGATATTATGATGTGATCATGTTTGTTATGGTTTAGGATTATGGTTATGGTTATTTGTTTGCTTATGACACGTGTATATGCTTTATTTTTAATTTGTTTTAAGGTAAAACACATGAGGTAAGTTAATTAACAACATGAGATAGGTTAACAAAGAATAAAATCAAGGGATAAACATCATAATGAAAATATCAATTGGCCATGACAAGATAAGAAAAGGACATGATGCTTATTCTTTGAAAAGAACTAAAACACAACCAAAGTTGGATTGGCTTAATGAACATAAGCCCTTTGAATGCTTTGAATTAGCGTGCATTAGTTGGTTAAAAAGGTGGCTTGACCACATAATGTTAATTAAGCTCAAAATCCCTTGATTATAGTGCATAAAGAGGAAATGGATGAAAATGGAACCCTCTTATGAGACTAGCATGCCTCTTCTATAGGTGTTTGAAGAGTCAGTATAAACAAGTCTATGTTATACAAAGCATAGACTGATCGATGCAAGAAGTATGCTTGTGAAAACCAATTACGGTTTCCACCTCATTATGATATGTTAGAGTTGATTATGGATTTCAAAATTAGTTTGATTTTGTTTGTGATTTTGATAGTTGGTATTTGGCTTTGTTGTTGTATATGGGAAATTGAACGATGCAGGAAGCTTCCAAGAAATTATTGTGATTTTAACAAATGCTTTACTCAGCTATACTTCAAGGGAGTGGTCTAAGTTTATTTGCTTTGTTCAATGCTCTATGATAGTTGTCCTTCAAGGGAGCAGTTTACCTTATATTTGTGTAATTTTAGTATGCTTAAGTAGTTGTCTTTCAAGGGAGCAATTTGTGAGTGCTAAGAATGACCCATGATTACTATTGGTTATGATTTTACTTTTTTCTTGTTTGATTTTTGCTTGAAATAAACTTGCTTATATAGGATTTAAGGTTCACCTTTATGAAGGCAAAACTAAAAGCACAAAAAGGTTGAATAGGTGTAAAGAAGGTTAGGTGGCAATGATCATGGGAATCCATGCCATTAAAGGGGTAGAAAGTACCATGAGAATCATGCTATGGGTAGATTCATGTTAACCATTGTTCAAGATTATGTTATGACTAGGATGGATAATCACATGATTCAATTTTAATCAGTTGCCCCTAAAATAGGGAGATGAATGTGGTTGAAATTAAGGGATGAGCTTAAGGTAAAATAAAAGGTGAACTTGATCTTTCTTAACAAAAGAATGGACACAGATGTCAAGCATTGAGGGGCTCAAGTTCTAGGTTACCTTTGAGAGAAGACAACTGATAAGCTCCCGATCCATACTTGTGGGTTATAATATAGGGTCCAAGCCAATTGAAAGCAACTTACCTTGCTTGCTTTTCTTCATATTACTAACATGTTGATTTTCCTTTAGGATGAGGTTTTTGATGTTGAATTCTCATAATTTAAGGTGTTTTTAATAGGCACACTTGATGCGCTCTTGATAGACATGAAGATTGGTAGGGGTTTTTAAGTGACACTCATTAAGTAGATCAAGTTGGGTTAAATAGTGCTAATGATAATTGTACTTAGTAACGAGATCATGAAAAAATATGTGAACAGATGGGATTTGGACCTCGAGAAGCAAGGCTACCTCTACTCCAAATATAAGAGAAAAAGGTACAATACATGTAGGGGTTATAATTCTAGTGTGATATGCCAATAAGGCAAAGGGGATGTGCAAATGCTAATGTTGACTAGATGTATTAACCATTTTAGTTAGCATGTTGTGAAGAGTTTTGTTAGAGGCCTCAACCTATCTATTTGCTTGAGGATGATAGGGTGAGGAGAAGCTTAAATTAATACCAAAAGCATCATATAGACCCTAGACTTGTTTTTTCTTAAAGGAATTACCATTATCAGTGATAATATTGTAAAGAATATTGAAATGGTAGATGATGTGATGGTTAATAAAGTCGATAATATTCTCCACCTTGGTTGAGAGTAGAGGAATAGCCTTTACCCACTTGGTAAAATATTCAGTCACAGTGATGATAGAATGGTGTCACTACGAGGAATGGGGGTTGATTTCACTAATAAGGTCTAGACCCCATTGTGAAGAGGGTCAAAAATCGGTGAAAACACAAAGACTATGGCTAAGTACATGATGCAAATTGGCATGTTGTTGACACTTAACACACTTTTTCACATAATCACAACATGCTTGGTTAAGGGTAGGCCATTAATAACTGAGGCAAATGATGCGTTTAGCTATATTGAGGCCACTAAAATGTCCCCCATAAATACCATCGTGCATCTCCCTAATAGTATGAGAGGCTTTATGACTGCGTAGGTAATAGAAGAGGAGGCCATCAAAGCCACTTTTATAAAGAATTCCTCCCATAATGGTGTAGTGTGAGGTACTCTAGATAAACACTCTTTGAGCATTCTGAGAAAGGCCAGAATGAATGATGGTAAGGTTGAGTTAGTTGAAGGTCTATTGATTCTAAAGGTCAGGTTGGGTCTCCACCACATTGAAAATGGTAAGAGAATCTAGTTTGACATAAGAAGACTGGGTAAGTCTGTAGATAATGATAGATATGTTAGATTTAGAGGGTGCAAATGGGATCTAAGAAGTGAGGGAAGCCATGGTATCAATGAACTTATTGGTAGATCATGGGGTTGATTAGATGCGGTAATGTTTAAATGATGCTAATAGTTCATCAACTAGTTGTTTTTACTATTGCAAAACATCATTCTTACATTGGTAAGAGCCATTGATTTGATTAACCATAAGTTAGGAGTCACCAAAGATGTTGTTTGTTTTGAATCCTAGAGATAACATAGTTTGAAGTTCTATAACTAGGGCTTTATACTCAGTCATATTGTTGGTACATTCAAAATCAAGCTTGAATGACAAAGGAAGAGGCTCACCATTAAAGGGGATAAGGATGATACCAGCTCCCCCACCATGTTGACATTTTGATCTGTCAAAGAACATGGTAACTTGATAGGTGAAGTTTGCCTGAGAGAGGGTCATGATGGACTCATCAGGGAACTCAAAAGGAGGAGGGTGGTTGTCTATTAATGGTGCTTCAGCTAATTGGTTGGTAATGAATTTCCCCTTAATTAACTTTTATTAAAGGAACTCAAGGTCAAACTATAATAAAATCATCAGCCATTTGGCCATGTGTTGGTTTTGGTACAGCTTGGAGTGAATATACTTGAGTGGGTTGGTATTGGTTATGACATACATTTTAAGGTTATTAAGGTAGTGCCAAATTTTTGTGGCCATGAAGATTAAAACTAAGCAAAGCTTCTCGGTATGGGTCTATTAATTCTCATACTCAAAAAATGTGTGACTAATGTAGTAGATGGCTTGCTCTTTGTGTTGATCATCTTGGTGAGCAAGCATTGACCGTAGGGAGTGGTTGGTGGCAAAGATATAAAGGTAGAAAGGTTGGTCATCCTTGGGAGGGGTAGAGACAGGTGGAGATAAAAGGTACTTTTTAAGTGAATCAAAGGCCTTTTGACAGTCGCTATTCCACTTAAAAGACACATCCTTAATTAGAAGGTGGTGGAAGGGTTGGCATCAATTTGAAAGCTGGGAGATAAAGTGATTAATGGATTGAAGCTTCCCCTACAAACTATAGAGTTGTTTAATTTTGATTGGAGGAAGCATGTCAAGGATTGATTTGATCTTGGTGGGATTGACTTTGATTCTATGAAGGGAGACAATAAAAACTAAAAGCTTTCCCAACAAGACCCCAAAAATGCACTTCTTTGTGTTAAGGTGGACAGGGTAATGAATAAACCACTCAAAGATGATTTTGAGAATGGATAAATGATCCTTTTAGAGTTTGGATTTTATGAGAAGGTTGTCCACATAGTCTTATATAATCTTATGGATAAGGTCATGAAAGATATAGGTCATAACACATTGGTAGGTTACACCAAAGTTCTTTAGTATGAAAGTCATGACTCTATAGAAAAAGGTTCCCCATGGGGTGGTGAAGGTATTTTTATGCTAATTTGTGGGGGAAATTAGGATTTGATTATAACCTAAGAATCCATCCATGAAAGATAACATTTCATGGTTGACTGTAAGATCAACTAGCTGGTCAATGCTTGGTAGGGTGAAGTCATCTTCGGGGCAAACAAGTTTGAGGTTAAAAAATTCCACACAAATGTGTAGTCCCCCTATGGATTTGGTGATAAAAATGACATTTAATACCATTAGGGATAGTCAATAGGTTGAATGAAATTGATAGATAAGAGTTGTTGAAACTCATAATTTATGAGAAGGGCTATATGAGGGTACATACATCAAAGTTTCTACTTGATGGGCTTGGCATCATGGTTAGTGACTATGTTATGGGTGGTAATGGCAGGGTCAATTCTAGGCATGTTGCTATAAGACCAAGAAAATGCTATGCTACAGTCATGGAGGAATGAGGGAAAATCTTTAATTTTCTCAACATTCAATGATTAGCTAATTGTGATAATGTGGGGGTTCTCTAGGGTACCCAAGTTGATGTTCATAGTGGATTCATTCAACATGGTTTAAGTCTTATGAGGAAGGGATTTATGGATGAAGGAATCTGGGGCACCAAGGTAGGTGAGGATGGAATCATCATCCTGACACTGAACAATTTTAATGGTAGGAGAGTCGTTTCCTATCATCTCAGGATGGGTCAGGGGGATGGTTATATTTTCCCCTTCTTTTTGATAAGTCAGAGGTTCAAAGTTGATCATGTTGATGAAATAAAAATTTAGGTGGGATGATGTCATCATCCTTACACTCAAGTGGAGGAGAGGTTGGTGAGGAAGGGGTGTCTTCCTCAATAATAGTGATGGTAGGTGGTTTGGTTTGCTTCTTGTCGAGTAGGATGAAAATGAGGCCATGTTTATCATGAGGCTTTCTAGTCTCAATGGAAATCAACTCATGTGGGCCATGTTCATATCATCTAATATCAAATCCTTTCCAAGCACAACTATAGAGGTATGTCTTGGCAAAGCTTGATTTATCTAGGTAGGATAAATCAGTAGTGAATGGTCGAGGTGAAGGGGAGGTGATGGAAGTACTAGGTGGTTTGTTGAGTCTCCCATAAATGAAATGGGTTTGACAGTGAGGAGGTTTAAATGGAATAATAATTTTGACATTGGGGTCATAACCCAACTGGTTAGTAAGTTTTCCATACTCTTGGGAAGTAGGGAAAGTGTCAAGGGCAAGGAGGCGATATTACTCTAATGAAAGGCTATGAAATGTTGATTCCAAAGGGTCTAAGGTGGGGATATGATTAGAGGGGATGGATGAGCTATTTGATGCCTCATTAGTAGAAGGAAGAGTGACTTTTTCTTTTCTGATGGAGGTCTTGTCATTGGTTAAGGAGGGTGTGCTAGATAGATGTAAGAGGACATCATTGGGTCGGTAGGTCATGTTGCATATCAAAAAGGGACTTGGGTCAGCTTAGATGGTCATGACCTAGCCTTCATGCTCAAATTTAATGCAACAATGTAGGGTAGAGGGAACATAATCCATGTAGCAGATCCAAGGTCATCCCAGTAAAACATTTTATTGGAATTCACCTTCCACTACATAGAAGAGTTTGGGGAACATGAGAGGCCCTACATAGATATGAAGGATAAACATTCTAGGGTAGTGGTCATGGTGTTGTTAATGGATCAAAGGATAGTCAAGGTTTTGGACATGAAAGTATTCAAAAGGTTAAGTTGGTTATAAGCATGGGAGGAGATAATGTTCATACTAGCTCCCCCATCAATCATGAGCCATTTAATGTGGGTTTGGTTGACGCAAGCAGTAATAAAAAGAGGGGTCATCTAGATGGATAAAAGGTATTTTTGAGTCATTGAAGGTGATAAGGTTGAAAATTTGAAGAGCACCAACAAAGGCTGCCAAAGGTTGAGGGTCTTTAGGTTGGACCTATACAGATTACAATCCCTCTATCATTACTTAGAAATAAGGTGAAGTGGTAATCAACTCATATAAGCTCATATTTTCTAGGGTCTAGTGAAGTTGTTTAAGCACCACTCTCCTAATGAACTTAGAGGGGTTGGATTGGGAGGAACCTAAGATAGATACTTTGGGTTTGGGTGAAGGTGAAGATGTTTGGGTAGGGTTTGGTTGGGAAGTAGAAGATGGATATATCCATGGGATGGACAACTATGGCCTTCCCCTTATCCTTTGATATGATATTGTAACCATATGAATGGTATGGATAGAGCAAGGAATTAGGGTAGGATATTGGTTGGGCTCTTCATCACTCTAAGGTGAAAGTGGAGGAATAGGTAGGTTTTGGCTAGTGGTTGTTGGTTGTTGGATTTATAGTGGGTCCATGGGAGGTTCATCTGTTAATAAATCATCCTCATCATAGAGCTGATGAATAATGGTTTGGAGAGTTTTGTAGTTTTCCATGTCATGTCCTGGTATTCTATGATATGAGCACACATGGTGGTTATTATACCAGGTAGGTTTTGAATCGAGAGGGTTGAATGACCTGATAAGGGGTAAGGTTAAGCAAGAAGCTTGTAATAATTATTAAAAAATGGAGTAGGATTTAGCTAAAGGTGGAGAGGCTTTAGGGGTTTTGGTCTTGGTTGGTATGTTGGAGGTCCTTTTGGTAGTGGGTTTGGTGACAAAAGGTTTGGGTAAGGTAGTAAATTTGGTTGGTGGTTTTGATTTTGGTAAGGTAATGGTTGAGAAAGTAGAGATAGGATGTTTTAGGATAGGTAGCTTATTTATTGATGATACAATGAAAATAGGTGTGTCAAAAAGCAAGTGTGTTGGTGTAATCAATAAAGGTAGTTGGGTCTTGGTTGGGACAACTAGATTTCTAATCAGAGTGGAGAGTTGAAACCCCAGGATAGAGGGAAAGCTAGAGGGAGGTAGGAGTTTGGCTCTCTAGCCTTTTGGTATTTCTACTCCCTTGGTTGATCTGGGTTGGCACTTGGTTATTGGGTTCGGTGAGGTAAGCTATGCCTTCACAAATGGGTGGTTAAGACTCTAGTTAGGGAAGGTGCTAAAGTTCTTGGTTGGTTTGGATGGATTGGTTAGAGAAGGTGATTTGATTTCATGGGGTCTAGGTGCTTTGGATGGCTTAGGAATTATTGGGTTGGTAGAAGTTGATATTGGTTTGGTTAATAGTGTAGGAGTTCAAATAACAGAAGTGGTGGGTTGGTCTACCAAAGATGGGGTTATAGGTTCCTACTTGGTGATATAAGGTATCCCTAATTGCTGTTTGAAGGTGGCTTGATCCATGTTAGGGTTGGAGATAAATTCCAACTTCTGCACTAATCTAGATAATGGTTTATAGGCTAGTTATATTCCCTAGATAGTGGACCTAAAAGATAATCCCATAGGTTGAGACAAAGGGGTGTTAACCTCATCCTTTTCCTAAATCAATGGATGCAAGGTTTCAGTGGGTGACTCTTTTGTGGGAGGTCCAAACATGGGGCTTCTTCTTCAGGAATGATTTATGAAGGGGTAGTAAGTTGCTTGGTAGTTGATGGAGAAGGTAAGATGGGTGCTTATTTTGGTATGTCGATCGAAGGAGGAATTGGTGGCTATAATACCTCAATAAGTGGAGGAGGAAAAAGGGGGGATTCCTCAATTTAGGTCTCCAAAAGAGGATAAGGTAACTCTATCATCTCAATAAGTGGAGAAGGCAAGGAACAAATAGGTTGGTCAGTAGGTTCTTTAGTAATGAGTGTTGTAAGAACCATGTTAAAAATATGGGTATCATGAGAGAATTGAACTATGTTGCTCTCATTCTTGATAGGTATGTGATTAGGGAAAGGCTACCTAAAGATGTCAAGGGCCTGATTTTGAGGTGCATTGGGGTTATCCAACACGAGCTCCCCTTGTCAATGAGGTATTGGACAACTCTTTTAAAGGTATTGCACCTGCTAATATCATGCCCTATTATTTGGTGTGTTGGGTGAATATTTTGTCAACCAGCTAACTGGTGAGCAAAATAGGTCCCTTCAACCATAGCATAGGGAGTTTGGTCAGCCAGATGTGTAGGTTTACTAAATCAACAGGGGAAAAGTCTCTCCTCTCATCAAGGGGAGGTTCCCTATAAGTATGAGGTGTTATATACTATATATATGCAAAAAATAACACTCAGGAGTAGGATACACCATCCATCTCTCTTCTTTCAGAGATGATGTTCAAAAACAAAGGAGAAAATCCTGGTGAAAACACTGAAGGCACTTCTCTTATTTCAGAAGTGTTCTTGCAGGGAACAATAGGAGTTCTTTTAGGTAGTGACAAGTAACTGGGAACCAAAGGCGTGTAGTAACTAGCAGACTAAGATGTAGCACAAAGTCTCCACCTCGACTACCTAAGAGTGAAATATGAAGGATAATGAGGGCATAAAGTCATATCAAGATCCTTTACATAGGAATATAATATGAAGGATAATGAGGGCACAAAGTCATCCCAAGATCCTTTACACAGGAATAAAAAACAAACACACACTAAAGATAACTCTGATAGTACAAAGTCTGAAAGTAACTGGCTTTAGGACACCTTCCTTATCACTTCCACTAGCTCTGCTTGTTAAATTGAATAAACAAGAATACATTTAGGAAATAGACATAAGAATAATCTCCTAGAATGATACAATCCATAACAACATAAAGTCTGAAAGTAACTTGCTTTTTGATTCAAACAAAGAAATATGATGAACAATCTAAGCTCAAAGTCTCAGTAATGCCTTTCAATTTGGGTAGAGTTTTGCTTCTGGTAACAGGAAGATCTCACTCTGCCCTCTGCAAGGGTTGTTTGAGCCCAAAACTATCCTTTAGACTTTTGCAAAGGTCTGTCTACTCCTTGCCTACCCTTCGAAAAGGCTGTCTGACCTCCAAGGTTACCTTTCGAAAAAGTTGCAAGGGTCGATCTTTGGCAGCTAAGTGCCCTCTACAAGGGTACTCTTCAGGTTTTTGGAAAACTCCTTTGAACTTCCTGATTAAAAATGCCTAAGTGTTGAGAACTTGTTTCTTTCCTGCAGAGTCCGTAGAAACCAATTTATAGATTTGGGGGAGTTCATAGATTTGAGTTTGTGGATTTCCTAACTATAAAGTCCATAGTTTTGAGGCCTTGAAGTCCGTAGAAAAGTATTTGCAGGGTCCTTTAGCTGAAAAAGTTTGAAAAATAGAGAATTTGAAGGCTCATAACAAAATTTTGAAAAGGGAAGAGACAATTTTGGTCTTGCAGGACCAAAATAGTTCATATGTTGTCCCAACAATGAGTGACATTTTTTGGGGACAATAGCTGCCTCCAGTTGGGGAACTTCCTTCAGTTGAAAACTTGAAATAGCTAAGGGGAGTAGAAACCAAAATCTCCAGTGCCTTTGAAGTGTGCCATTGAGCTATGGAGTCATGCTACCAAAAAAAAAGGCTCCAAAAAATGAAAATGAACGACGCAAAGCAGAAACAAAGACTATACAAATATACATATGTACAGGTGAACTTATTTGATACTTCAAGAGTTGAAGTGCTTCAGATGCTGCCCATTGTGAGGCAAAGAAAAGAGCATGCCATCTTGATACTTGAATAGGAAGATATTCTAACCATTGAGCCGATGGATAATAAATGGGCCTCTCCAAAGGGAATCAAATATTCCATGTATTCCCTTTGGTTCTCTCCTTTTATCCCACAAGAGGACTTGATCTCCAATCTAGAAATCATGGTTCTTTGCTTTCTAGTCGAAGAGCTTCTTCACTAGACTTTGATGGGCCGTGATTTGGTCCATCACCATAGTTCTCTGCTCATCCAGTTTAGTCAGGCACATGATCCTCTTATTAATGGAGCTTTTAGATTCTGATTTTCAATTGCCTTAGCCAATTTCAATGCTGGCAATTCCAAGGTGACTGGTATCCCAGCATTGAGCCCATAAATAATTTGGAAAGGAGACATACCAATTACCCTTTTTGGTGTAGTTCTATCTGCCCACAAAGCATCGACCAATGCTTTATGCCATGTCCTTTGATTGTCATCCACCAACTTCTTGATGATAGTCACCAGGTTCTTGTTACTTGATTCAGCTTGTCCATTCCCTTGCGAAAAGTAATCAGAAGAGTGGGAGAGGGTGATCCCATAGTAAAAATAGAACGGAGTAATCTCCTGGGAAGTGAAACAAGCTGCATTGACAGCGACAATCTTGGTTGGGACCCCAATCCTAGAAGTGATATTTTCTTTGAGGAAATTGCACACTACTTCTGAAGTAGCATGTTTAGTTAGGATAGCTTCCACCCACTTGGTGAAGTAATCTATTGCTGTGAGGACATAATCATGTCCAGCACTAGAAGATGGGTTTATAGCACCAATGAAATAAATTCCCCATTGTTGGAATGGCTCCTCTATGACCAATGGCTTGAGAGGCAAGGTAGCTAACTTGGGTCTCCCAACAAACTGCTAGCATAGTTCACATTTCCTTACCCACTTGTATGCATCTTGAAAGAGAGTCAACCAGTAATATTTGGCTCACAGAATCTTATGGGCAGTCACAAGAGCAGATAAATGTCCTCCATAGGCCAAATTATGGAAGGACTTCAGAAGTTGGTTCTGCTACTCTTTATCCACGCAACGAAGGAACACTCCATCAAGGCTCCTCTTGTACATGCCATTGTCCCAAAGGACAAAATTGGCAGCTTTCAGCTTGATAGTCCTTTCTTTATAAGATAGGTGAGCATGACACTCACCATAAGTAAGGAAATGAGAAATACCTGAATACCACTCATTCGTGTGGAGACAAAGAGGATTGTTGGAGTGTCTTCTTCTTTTGATTCTTCTTGCTCTATTTCTTCTGGCTTGTTATCGACGATTAATTAGCATAGGCATTTTCCACACACCAGTTTCATTGGTTTGATGACTAGATCAAACTCCTAAATTTTTGCAATCCAATTGCCTCTTTTCATCCCAAACTCCTGCTGAGTTAGTATGGATTTAACCGTGGTATCAAGAACCAAGGTAGTAGTGTGTGAATTCAAGATGTAGAAGTGGAAATGCTTGACTGCCTTCACCACTGCATAAGCATGCTTCTCCATGTTCAAGTACTTTAGCTCATGAGCTTTGAGAGGACAAATCATGAAGGAAATGGGAGATTGCATACCTTCTTTATTCTATTGAACCAAAATTTCTAAAAGCATGTGTTCAGAAGCATAACTGTACATGGTGAACTCTTTGTTATAGTCTGGACACACTAGAATTGGGGTGTGGGCAATGGCAATCTTGATATCCTCAAATGCTAACTTGACTTCTTCAGTCCAGCTGAAGTTGGCCTTTCCCTTCATCATGTTTTCAATATGTCTAGTCTTCTCAACAAACTTGGGGATGAACCTTCATAAGAAATTCACCTTTCCAAAGAAATAGTGAATAACAGTCTTACTTGTGGGCAAGGTAAGCTCCTAGATAGACTTGACTCTATCTAAGTCAATCTTTATGCCTCCTTTGGACATAATGTGTCTGAGAAGTTTCCCCTCTATTAATCCAAAAATTGACTTCTTGGGGTTTAAGGAAATGCCATTTTGGTGGCAGTGTTCCAGCACTTGTTACAAATGGTGCACATGATCTAGGTGATGCTTAGAAAAAATGGTCAAGTCATCAAGATCAACTATAATGAACTTACCCATCATCCTTGAAAGCAAGGTCTATTACTCTTTGGAAGGTGGCGCTAGCATTTATCAAGCCAAAAGGCATCCTTCTATAGGCAAACTTTGATCCCCAACGGCTCTAGTTCGTAGACCAGATTATATAATGGAAATGGATAAGGCTATAATGATAATGGATAAGACACAAGTGATGCTTCAATCTAAAGCTTGAGGCTTTAAATTGCACAAAATTATTGTGTCCCCAGTGGAGAAAATGGATAAGGAAAAGAACTGAAACTGCTCATTCTTCCCCAGCAGAGTCGCCAAAAACTGTTGGGTGAATATTTTGTCAACCAACTAACTGGTGAGCAAAATAGGTCTCTTCAACCACAACATAGGGAGATTGGTTGGCCAGATGTGCATGTTTATTACATCAACAAGGGATAAATCTCTCCTCTCATCAAGGGGAGGTTCCCTATAAGTATGAGGTACTATATACTATATATATACATAAAATAATACTCAGGGGTAGGATACACCATCCATCTCTCTTCTTTCAAAGATGATGTTCACAAACAAAGGAGAAAATTTTGGTGAAAACATTGAAGGCACTTCTCTTCTTTTAGATGTATTCTTGAAGGGAACAACAGGAGTTCTTTCAGGTAGTGACAAATAACTGGTAACCAAAGGTGTGTAGCAACCAACAGATTGAGATGTAGCACAAAGTCTCCACCTCGACTGCCCAAGAGTGAAATACGAAGGATAATGATGGCACAAAGTCATCTCAAGATCCTTTACACAGGAATAAAATACGAAGGATAATGAGGGCACAAAGTCATCCCAAGATCCTTTACACAAGAATAAAAAACAAACACACACTGAAGACAACTATGACAGCATAAAGTCTAAAAGTAACTGGCTTCAGGACACCTTCCTTATCACTTCCACTAGCTCTACTTGTTAAATTGAATAAACAAGAATACATTCAAGAAATAGACATAATCAAAATCTCCTAGAATGATACAAGCCATAACAACACAAAGTCTAAAAGTAACTTACTTTCTGATTGAAACAAAAAAATATGATAAACAATCTGAGCTCAAAGTCTCAGTAATGCCTTTCAATTTGGGCAGAGTTTTGCTTCTGGTAATAAGAAGATCTCACTCTACCCTCCAAAAGGGCTGTTCAAGCCCAAAACTATCCTTCAAACTTTTGCAAAGGTCTGTCTGCTCCTCGCTTGACCTTCGAAAGCGCTGTCTGACCTCCAAGGTTAGCTTTCAAAAAAGTTGCAAGGGTTGATCTTTGGCAGCTAAGTGCCCTCTACAAGGTTACTCTTCGAGTGTTTGAAAAACTCCTTTGAACTTCATGATTGAAAACACCTAAGTGTTGAGAACCTATTTCTTTCCTACAGAGTCTGTAGAAACCAGTTTGTAGATTTGGGGGAGTCCATAGATTTGAGTCTGTGGATTTCCTACCTGCAAAGTCCATATTTTTGAGGCCTTGAAGTCCATAGAAAAGTATCTACAGGGTCCCTTAGCTGAAAATTTTTTAAAAATAGAGAATTTGAAGGCTCATAACAAAATTTTGAAAATGGAAGAGACAATTTTGGTTTTACATGACCAAAACAGTTCATATTTTGTCCCAACAAATGAGTGACATTTTTTGGGGACAACAGTTGGCTCCAGTTGGGGAACTTCCTTCAGTTGAAAACTTAAAACAACTGGGGGGAGTAGAAACCAAAATCTCCAATGCCTTTGAAGTGTGCCATTGGGCTATGGAGTCATTCAACCAAAAAGAAAGGCTCCAAAAAATTAAAATGAACGACACAAAGCAGAAACAAAGACTATACAAATATACATATGTATAGGTGAACTTATCTGATACTTCAAGAGTTGAAGTGCTTTAAATGCTGTCCATTGTGAGGAAAATAAAAGAGCGTGCCATCTTGATACTTCAATAGGAAGTTGTTCTCACCATTGAGCTAGATAATAATTGGGCCTCTCCAAAGGGAATCAAACTTGCCATGCATTCCCTTTGGTTCTCTCTTTTTATCCCATAGGACTTTATCTCCAATCTGGAAATCACAATTCTTTGCTTTCTGGTCAAAGATCGAAACATGATATTCTCCAAGTGGATTAAATTATTTTTGGGTGATCCATTTTTGGTTTTTCATGTTTTGCTTTGAGGAACTAGAAGAGTTTGGTTGGTTGGTAGACAATGGAAAAGTGGCTTTAAGAACAACCATGTTTCTAGTGCCCTTATTTTTAATCCTGATATTGGTTTGTTTTTTTGGTTTGGATTAGAAAGACTCATTGTTTTTATAGGTATAGTTCTTGTTTTTTAGTTTTAGCTTTCCTTCATCAATGGCTCTATTCTCTAATATATGCACCAAGGTGAAATATTTGTTAAAAGTTTTAAAACTCTTAACATGCAATGTGGAAGATATGTGCTTGGCACATGCTCAAGCAAAGAGTTTGATCAATTCAGGTTGGGGTAAGTTATAGGAGAGTTGGTTGATTAGGCTCCACCAACGAGCTACAAAATCAGTAATAGATTCATAATCAAACTATCAGATAGAGTAGAGGTCAGTGATGGAAACCTTTTTGGATATATTTATCGAAAAGTGATCCAAGAAATTTGGAACCAATTGGGTGAAGGAGAAGATGGAATGATTGGTTAAGGCACTATACCAATCTAATATCAATCATGACAAAGATATAGGAAAAGTATAGAGAAAGAGGGAATCATTATAGGCAATCAAATAACATGAATGCTCGAAGGTGTTGTTGGGGTTCCTCCTTACTCTAAAACTTGGAGAACTTGAGAAGTTTGCATTAAGGAGGATATGGCCTGATAGGCACAAATGGGTGGATAGGCTCGTTACAAATTTGGTCATAAGATAGGAGATTGTGAGCCCTAAAGATAGATGACTCTAGAGTTGTCATCTTGTCTACAAGCATCTTCATTAGGTCCATTTGAGGTTGTACACCTGAAGGGTTGTAAGGTGCATACTTTAGTTTAGATTTAGTGACATATTGGTAATTTTATAGAGGTTGAGAAGTTACCATGTATGGGTAAGTGGTCATAGGTGGTTGGGTTGAAGCCACATATAAATATGTGGTCATTGGTGGTTGGGTAGAGGGTATGTACTATTGAGTGGGCATGGGTGGTTGTGTCGGAGGTAAGGGATAAGTGATAACACTGGTAGTGATAGGAGATAAGGTAGAAGGTATGGATGCCACTATGTTTTGAATTAGAGTGGAGGTAACCAGAGGAATGGTAGTGATGGTGATAGTGGGTACTCCAAAAATAATTAGAGTATGGGTAGGTAAAGGTTGGGTGGTAGCTATGTTGAAAGAATTGTAAGTCAAACTAGGAGGTGTTTGGGTGTTAGAAGGCTAAGCTGGTTGATTCTACATAGCTGTCTCAGATGGGTTGCTAGCTGAAGTAGATGCATGAGTAGTTAACATTTAGGTGGTGATAGTGGCAACAAAAGAGTTGCCTAAAAATCCCAATGGCATGCCATAGGGTGGATCGGTAGGTGGTACTAAAATGAGTGTACAATGAGCTACTATGTTAAGATTATGATGGAAGGCTACTAGGTTATTATCCAAAAAGGTAACAAAGTTTGGGTCACCTTGGGAGACTATCTAAGGTGCACTAGAAGAATCAAAATGATGAGGATAACTTTTATCATCTGAGATATACTCCATAGATGAAGAGGTAGAGAAGACTAGATAATCTATGGATGGGTCCTGACTTGATAAGTCCATTCATTGTTGATGAGTAAGAACCATGAAAGTAGGATGACAGGAAAACACAAAGAAACTTACAACTTAAATAGAGAGAAAGCAAGAAAATGATCAAGAAAACCCAACACACACTAGATTATGTGAGAATCCTATGGTTAATTTTAATCTTGCTTTTGACTTATGCCTTAAGTTTATGAGAATGTGTGATAGAAGTTGGATTATATATTAGGTACTATAAAAGCAATCTATGGTTGGTTTTAGGTTGTTTAGGTGATCAAAAAGATCTGTATTAAGAATCAATACATGGGTTGGTATTAGGGCCTACCCCCTCACTTCACACACTTCAATGATAAGGGTGTCAAGTTCTTAGCCAATAAATAATGATTTCCATAGTTTATAATCAACTAGAGAGCTAATTTGGTTCCCCCCTTGGTAATGACCTCCAATTAGGATCATTGGGAAAGGGTAAGGTGACTGCTAGGTGATGAAATCCTAGTCAGGCCTTGTCTCAAATTTATTTGATGTTTAATTGATGAAATTGGTTTGGTTTAGTGTGTGTAATAAAAGTGATGCTACAATCAAATTACTATGCTTTAAACTAAAAGTGAGCTAAAAATAGAAGCAAGCAATGGATGCACTTGATTTTATACCCAAAAAAGATTTTAGTTTCATTAATGAGCACAGATAGGGAGAAGGGCATATGGATGCAAACAAAAAAAACCCAAGTAGAGACTCAAGGTCCCATCGGGCATGCCAGATTGTTTCAATGAATTTGATTGTGCACACATTGAATTAGATGATCATGAAGAAATCCTCTTTGTCTTGGGAGGATGACCTAAAAATAAGACAACACTAAAGTAAATGGTTGGTTAGATAGATAGTTGAGTGGATTGCCTAGCATTAGCTAGATCATGAAAGCAAGAGCTTCTTCAGGGGCTATCAATCCACACATTTGAAATAATTAAGTTTATAAAATAGAATAAAAAGTACTTGAATAAATAATCAATTGAAGTTGAACACAAGAAATGCTTGCTAAGGAAATAGACTAGAAATGACTAATACAAAGATAAACAAATCAATAGTAGTGTTAAATGGCTCAAATCTATTTCAAAAAATTAGGTAGGGGTTTGTGAACAAGAAAGGACATAGAAAATCAAATTGGGCTAAAGGTAGGTAGGTGGAAATAACATGTTATTATTTCCTACCATAGTGATCTTCAATTTTTGATTTGACTGTCGATAATTAAGGTGACCATTAGTGGTCAAGCTGACCATCAGTAGTTGGGTAGACCATCAACGATTGAGATAACCATCCATGATTATTATGTTTAGCTTTGGGTTGGTAAATGGATGATTGATGGGATCTCAAGGTGGGATTATGATAGGTGGGTTGGTGATGGGTTGAGTGTGAAAGCAAATAAAGTAGTTGAATACTGATGAGAAAATACTTATCTTGTAGAAAGCTAATCAAGTGGTTGATTGAAGTGTCTAACTCATTGGTGGAGTTTTACATGATTTTGGTAGAGTAATGGTATTTGGTGATTTGATGGAGCTTCAGTAGCAAGTTAGCTCTCTGACATAATGGTTGAATCCCTAGATTCCTAATGACGATTGAACTAAAACAAAGGAACTCTTGATGCAAAAGCTCTTGATAACGGATTCCACCCCCCTAATCCTCTCTTATTATAGGTAAGGCAAGAGAGTTACAACAAGATCTTAACTAGGCCTTTTAATTATAACTCATGCATGCAATGACTCACATGCAAATTAAGACAAGTTATTTTTATAAAAACAAGGCAAATGGTTTACATGTTAGTGGTTAAGAAGGTGCAACTTGACCATCGATGGTCGAGGGTGAAGGGTCAAAGTGGGTAAAAGGTTGGTTAAGCTAGTTTGGTCAAATTAACTATGATTAGGCTTGGTTAAGGGTTGAAGGGTTGGATTAGTCCCAAGGGGTTCCTAAGGCGGTATAGGGGTGTTTCAACATTAAGGATTAAAATGTGCAAATTTTTGGTGTCTAAAATGACATAAGGCCCCAAAAAAGGAAAGTCTACTAAAAATATCTAATAGTATGCACATAGACCATATATGATAAAACATGAAACATACCTAATGTAAAAGGGTCTTGTACTAGAATTAGGTGTCTACAATAACACTCAAATATAAAAGGAGAGATGGGTCATCAATTTTAAATCATATCATTTAAAAATTATATAAACTAACTAATAGAATTTACATGTTCATAAATGTTGATTTTGTTTTATCGTCGCCATATTGTTGTTTTTATGTGTTAAGAATATGAATATATAATATTGTATATTAACAACCATAAGTAGTTTAATATGAATTCTTTCAAAATTACATTTCAAATAAGAGATTAAAATAGAAAAAGGGGATATTTAACATAAAACACAAGAGTTAAGTTTTTAAGCTCTTTCTCCGAAAAAGGATTGTTATGTAGAATAAGGGTATGTTTTTGCCTAAAAAATTGATATTGGAGAAAAAATTCTAAATTTGAACAATCCCACATTATAAATATGAGTTTTAATCTCATTATAAGGGGATTTAAAAAAAACAGAAATCCAAGACATTTTTTTGGAAGGCAAGATTATATTAAAACTCAACAAAGATCAATACAAAGGAGGAGATTTGTAAAATGTGTTTATATTCTCTTCATGAATTATGACTATGTGTATGATTCATTTATATTCAAATCTTTGCTTTATAAAATTTGTCATAACTATAGGAACATTCTAATTCACATGAGGCACTAGATTTAGATATGAGAAATAATTAAAAAAGCTAGTAACTCCTTGTATGTGAGGATTAAGTTATTTGTTGATGTTTCTTTCTTATTTATAAGCCAAAAAAAGAGTATTGACATAGTAACTCTTCATAAATTCTAAATTAGATCAAATATCACACTAAAGATATTTCACTTGTAATTTATTCATTATGAAGGTCAAATATGTGTAGCTCTATTTATTAGAGATATAACCCAACATAGAGTTGGCTTCCTTAAGATTCATCAACACAAATCTCTATTTCATTGTTCAAATTTAGAATTTTTTCTCCGATATAAATTACACAAAGCTTTACATCATTAATGGATAAAATATAATTAAATGCAAGATTATATTTAATGGATAAAATACAATCAAATTGGTTGCATAACCTAATCACAAAGCTTTACATCATTAATGGATAAAATACAACTAAATGCAAGATTATATTTGGTTATATCTAGTTATTTGTATAAGAGTTTATATTTTCATAGATTTATGACTACTTTATTAGACTAGTTATGTTTCTTAGTAGTTATGCTTAAAAACACTAGATTATGGTAATATGGATTATCATAAGGTATAGAATGTTTGGAAACTAGTTGTGATAATTAGAATCTGTAGTTAAATATGTATTTTTATTTAGATGGTATTAACTGTAGTCATTATATCTAGTATGGGATAGAAAATGATATAAATTTCATTCATATGTTTGATGGAATAAATCTATATTTGATTACTCCTATGATTAACATATTTTGTGATGTGGTTGCTAGTAGAATATAAATTATATGAATATTATGTTTAAACTATGTTTGATCAATCTCGCATTACTGATATTGAGTAAGGAGTGAGATGGACTTCACTAGCTTACTAGCATCACAATGCTAGATGAAGGCATTCTGATCAAGTGGTATGTATGAATTTTGATTGATCTATAAATCACTATTATTTATTACTCTTGAAAACCAGATGGCTCAATCCAATTTAAACATACATACATGGCTCAATCCAGATGGCTCTATTAGTATATAGTGCCTAATTATATTTGTTCTTAGAAATATCTAGTTATTTGTATAAGAGTTTATATTTTCATAGATTATTTGTATAAGGGAAGTAATTATTTAGGGTGTCTAATTGGTGAGTATGTCCATTGCCTATCAATGGACAATTACTCAAGCACTAATTCTAACATTGAATTGGCTTATGGAGACCCTACAAATAATTTCCATTTTGATTATTTTCCTTCCCTTATTTACTGATTTTATTTTTCTATTTATACTATTTTTTTGTGTTTGTTTTCTAATTTATTTTTATATTTCCTTTGTTGGGCCTATCCCCAACTATTTTGTTATATATATATATATATATATATATATATATATATATATATCTTGACATTTGGATATTTATCTTATGTTTTATATTATGGTTGTGGTTTTGGATGCATGGATATATTTATTTATAGCACATGTAATTTGATTTTTTTGTATATGCTATAGGAAATATATGTGTTGTGTTTTCTTTTCTAGCATTATGTAAGACACATGCATGGTTAAAAAAAAAGGCAAAAAAGACTTGGAAACATATAATTAATCAAAAAAAATGTACCATACATTATATCATGATGGGAAAATGTGTAATAACAAAAAAATGAATAAGTATAAGAAACCAAAGAGTTGTAAATAAGAGGGAAAAATGTTTTTAATCCATGATATATATTTAAGGTTCTGTAGTAGACTAAATAATTTTCCATTTGATCTTAGAGGGAAGTATTTTATGGGGTTAGTGTAGGGCTTAGTTTCATTTCTTTCTTATTCTTTGATTATTGTTTTTTTCCTTCCTATCCTTTGTTTGTATATAGTGCCTAATTATATTTGTTTGTTTTCTCTTGCTTTGTTCCTTGCTTTTTAATAAATATTTTTGGACAATTATCAGCTCAAGTTTTATCTAATTGCTTAAGAGCTTCATATTTCAAAAATGTAGGTATAACTTCTCAACATTGGTTGGTCATGGATTGTTGAAATATGAGCTTGATGTTGTAGTTTAGAGAAGTTAGCAAAGATTGATGGATAAGATAATTATTTTTGAGATTTTAAACCTTATTCTAATATAAGATTGGTTTTAAGAAGGATTTCATATATAATATGAAATCTTAAACTATTAGGAAATAATCATGCTTGAACTTAAAAAACATTAAATGCCTGGGATAAAGTTTATAGCTAAGGATGATTGTTTGAAAATCAAACACTTGACCAAATTCCTAAACCTAGATAATTTGGTTCCTAACCTTTACTAGAAAGCCAAAAATGATCTAAAAATTACAAAATTAAAAGCTTATTGTGAAACCAAAAGTTTTATAAAGAAGAGGTGATTCTAGTAAAATCTCCATTGGGGTTATGGATGGTTGGCTAAAAATGGAGCGAAGCCTTGAGTGGAGGCAAAGGTAACTCTATCGAGGATATGGATGCATGTTTGGTATTAGAGCAATGCCCAAGCCTTCCTTGAGCTAGATCATGGTTATGAATGAATATTCAAACATGTTAAAAGTCAATGTTAATGATTAAAATCATGAACCTGGAAGTTATTCTCAAATCCTTTGACAATCAGTAACTAGAATCAAATCACACACACAACATGATTGAGGTTTTGATGTTTGATCCTATTTTTTCATGTGCAAGATTTATTCTAACATTACACCAATCTTAATAATGGTGCCTGATCAAATTAAATAAGTATCTTAATTATTGGTCTAAACTAGAATATCTAAATTCTAACATATTTCTATATTTCTCCTAGAAGTTGCCATTTGTTGAGGTCAGCATACCTCCATTTCTAAAAAATGGTGACCCATGTGTCAAATTATGCAAATTTATAACTTGAAATTAAAAATTCACTTGATTAGAGTGTCATTAGCATGATTGCACATTATTTTTATTTAAAGATCATCCACACCATGGTCCAGCTGACTTATTTGTTCATGGTTCTGGTTTAATCTTATCTAAAGTGCTTACATTGGATATTTGTGTTTTAGGTTGTAGGTTCAAAGGATCCCATTTGGGGTTGAATATGCTTAGGGTAAGAGGAAGTAAAGAAAAGAATTTTTTTTGTAAAATAAAATGACAAATTGCTTTTAGAGGCAAGGAGAAAAGAAAGAAAATTGATATTGGAGAAAAAATTCTAAATTTGAACAATGAAATAAAGATTTGTGTTGATGAATCTTAAGGAAGCCAACTCTATGTTGGGTTATATCTCTAATAAATAGAGCTACACATCTTTGACCTTCATAATGAATAAGATCTCATATAAAGCAATGATTTCCTTTAAAGAGGTAGTAAACCCTTCCATGAATGTCATAATAAATTATAAACATATATACATAATGTTACTTTGACTTTGGTTATTTATTACAAATTTTACAAAAACATTGATGTGTGAAATAAAGTGATTTAACTTCATGAAATGCTGATGAGAGCATACTAGTGATTTCCCCAAAATAAATCTCAATCCAAAAGGAAGAATGGTGTATTTGGGATTTTTAATAAGTCCATCTTCTATTTGAACATAATGAAAAAAGTAGTGATGCATTTTTTTATAATAGTTTTAATGGTTTTGTCCAAGTTAATTTATATAAGACTTTTATATATCATCTCTTATGCATTTATGAATATCAACATGTATGATGCCTTGATGAAAAATGTATTAGAAGGCACATGATTGATATCAATACCAATTCCCTACAAAAAAATAAGTGCATTGGCCATACCAATTTTTATTGATCCCTTGTTGACATAATTTTATATATGATTGAAAAGCCTTGAAAGAATATCTATTATGTTCAATTCTTATATCTTCCATATATCTTAATATGTGAACCAATAGATCATTACATGGAAAATAGTTGAAATATGATAGAAATGGATGCCAAAATTAATCAAAAATAACTACATGTGAAGTTGAATTTTACCCACAACTTTTTAGATAACATAGAAGTAATAATTTTATTAACATGATCCCAACTAGGACCATGAAGTATAGGTCCTAAATATAAAAACCATGCAATATTGTTAGTCACACTAAAGTTTTGAAGACAAGCAATTTTTCTTTGGCATCCCAAAACTAGTGTGAGATATATCATCTCTCAAGTGTACTAAGTGTAGTATAACCCTTACATAATCTCTCTTCTCCAATATGGAACATATTGAATGGAGGTCCTTTGAAAGGAATACCAAGTTATGTATAGGAAAAAACCACTTCAACCAAACATCCTTTGTAAATAAGATTAGTTTCCTATAATTGTTTTTCATTTGTGTTGAAAAGCATGATCTTTGTAGTTCACTTTTAAATTATAAGTATAAAAAATTAGATTTGAATTTCAAGATGTCTTTTTTAGGCCTACAATAGTATATGATATGATATTAATGTAACGATAAAATAATAAATGTTTAGTGATAATTATATCATACATAATGCCACCATCACGTGTTTTACCTAAATTTGAAATGATGACCTCTGATTCATCTATGTAGAGACCAAAAAGTAGGATAGAGTGGGCAACCCTATTTAAAACTAATGTTACTATTGATATTTTATGCAAAACCAATAGGATTTAAGAATTACTCCCCCACCTTTTCATAAAGATTTATCACAAGAACACCAAAAAATGTGGGAGGATTCAGCTAGGGGATGAATGCACCAATGCAAGTCTCCAATGATGCATGTTGTCATTCATTCAAATCAAAGTGTTGAGGGTGAAAATAATGTAAGACCAAAGTTGATGCAACACATAAAATAATGTCAAGTTTAGAAAATTTAGATGAAACCCTAATGAGTGCCAAGATTGATGATAATGTAGGACCACAATATAAAAACAACCTAATGCAAGTTGATCAAATCCATTGGTGGATAAAATGAGACAAAGATCCTCAATCTATGTCTAATTTAGGGTACTATAAATACAGTCAAATGCACACACAGATCAATCAATACATGTTTGGAACCAAATAAATTTGATGCTATTTGTAGTGTAGAGGCCTCTCAAGCCGAGTTATAGTTTGATGCAAAGATTGAATTTGGGGCATTGATAGGAGAGTTATAATTAAAATCTTGATGTAGGATGAATCAAGCATGAAGATTTCATTAACATAAACATATACTAAATCAAATCCTTGATTCAATAATTAGTAGAATATGAAGGATTTATAAAAATGAGTATAATACATCATTTTCACATTTGAATTTAGTGTCCATTCATTTTATCACTTAAACTATGACTAAAATTGCATTGTAGTATCTCTAATTAGCCTATTTTACAAATTTGGCACCAAATAAATATTACTACCATCAACCTATAAAGTCTGGTCTACATTATTTAGTAAGAGCTAGGTTTTCAAGTCAAGCAGTTGATCTTGGAATTGGTTTCACTAGTTTTTTTTTATTTATATGTTGGGAGATTCAAGTGGACCCATGTCAATCCATCCTAATTAAATAATATGTATGTCTATCATTATGATATTATCATGATAGCCAAAAGAGATAGAATCCCTTTATACTTAACACTAAATTCAGAAATAGAACCTGCCCATTATATCTTCATTTAAACTATTGAGTTGAGACCATTGAAATATTTCATGTATAAACTATACATATTTATAAAATAAGGCATTTTATCTAAATTAGTGGAATATGAAAGATTTATAAAAATGAGTGTAGTGCTCATGATGAGTGGAATATGAAAGATTTATATTAAGGATTTGGTTGAAGCTACCAATATTGAACCAACCCTACCCTATTCTCTTTGATCACTAGAATCATGATATTACCAATCTTGAACCAACCCTACCCTATTCTCTTTGATCACTAGCCAATATCCAATAGTCAAGCATGTGCTATCACCATCTCAAAGAGGAAATGGGGGAAAAGGTCAACAATATCTAGGGCTAATTTGAATATGGTCAACACATGTTATCCCCATCCTTTTTTCCCATCTAGGCTTAACTACATATTTTTTCCCCACCCAAGCTTAACCACGTGCTTGACTATAGGTCATGCTTAACTATAACCATGATCATATAGGTGTGGTTAACTATGGAGGTAACCATAAACAACATGTTGTTAAGTTTAACTTACATCAAGTTTAATGTTGATGACTTTTAACTAACGATGACTTTTCACCAGTGACCAACATGCACCGAGAGTTGGTGTGTGATGGTTAAGCTCATTAAATACACTACTAGACCATATATATAACCACTATTATTTCCTCTACCAAGTCACCAAAAAAAACACAAATATGCCCCACACCCATATATGACCAATATTATAGTGAAACATTTGACCCCAAAGATTGAGTATGTAGCTAGATACCCATCTCAATAAACTACCATAAAAAACCAATGAACAGGCACATCCAAAAACCACACATCACCACTAAAAAAAGATATAAAATGACCATGCAATATTTGAGAAGAGTCACAGCTTCTTGACCTTCTCTCCCCTACACACAGTGATCCTATAGTCACACTTCTTAGAGCTGTAGGAGAGAGGAAGCGTGCCTCTTCCATCTATAACTCCATCTATAATCACAAAATTATAATTTTAACTAATTTAAATATAGGTGCTTCATTATTTTCCTGATTAAATTCATGAAATTAGTTACAATTGTTACTAAGCAACCTACACAAAGCACAAGAGAGGAGGAAGAGAGAGCACATCTATAAGTTTAAACCTATAAGGTAAATTATTTTGAAGGAGGACAAGTTGTCCCATACATGGAAGAGCCTAATGCTTTTGGAAAGGCTCTCTGAGCATGGGCCAAATGGATATAAACTAGCATTAATCTTCTTGAAACCAAAGTTTATTTCTAATGCTACTCACCTGTGCACTTCCAGTAATTGGTCTCATATACTCTTTGGATATTAAAGGTTTATATGTTTTTATGTTTCAAATTTCAAATTTAGATTTTAGGTTGTTAAATTTGCTTATTGAAATTGATGATGTAGTGGAAAGGTTTGGTGAAAGGTCAGGGAACCAATGAAATGGAACCCATCAATAAAATGGAGTAAGAGACAAAAGATTCATGGTGAAAGGAGGAGAAAAGAAATAGTAGCGGAGAGCCAGAATGTGGAATTGCTGAATTTAATAGGGTTGTCAATGTACATAAAGGATGCTCATGCATCTGTGTATACCAACAATTATATTAACATGGAAAACAAAAATGATTGTCACTATGCAAATTTCAGCCATCAGTGTCTTCCTAGCCTTTCAGATGTCTGGAATAACATCCTTTATGCCTTTTAATTTAAATTATTTCTACACAAGTCTTATTTTTTTAGGGTTGTGGTTTAGTCGTAGATTGGTAGTGTTTAGTCGTGTCAGCCTAGGTTTTAGTCTATACACTAATTTATCAAAAATGACATTAACCTCTAGGTTTAGGGCCTTCTAAATGCCCCTAAACTTAATCGGTGTTCATAAAAATGAAATTAATTTCTAAGTTGAGAGATTTTTAAACTCCCTGAACCTAATCATCACTCACAAATTTTGTGGGGTTCATTCTCTTCATAAATCATAAAATTTATATCCAAAAATGTTAAATATTAAGAAAATTGGGGATTGGTTTTGAATAAAGTTAAAGAGTTTGTGAATGTTTCAAAGTTATTAATGCCCCCTCCCCACCCCATGAAAACAAATAAATGAAAAATATTATCCCTTTATATACTCATTTTTTTTCTTTCTTCAATTTGAAAACCCCTCCATCTCCTCATCCGACCTAATGGAGTTTTTGTTATTAAGCATTTTTATTGTTGCAATTAATAAGAAATTGAAAATATGTATTCCATTTGTAAACCTTAACCTCCTACTTGTTTAACAAACTTAAACCATTAGTAGGACAATACTTCTTCCTTTATCAAAGACTCCACAAGGTTTGTTGATTTTATCAAGAATGAGAATGTGGAGATATTAGTTAGCTTTGATGTTATGCCACTCTTCATAAAGATGCCTATTGATGACATAGTAAGAGTAACAGGAAGTCACACTAATGAGGAGATTACATCACTAGTAGCACTTTATTTAAATTCTACCTTCTTTTCTTTTTTAGGGGTAATTTATGAAAAAATAGGTGCTGTAATGGGTTCCTCTCCCCCCTGTTGTAGCCAATTTATTCATAGAGTATTTTGAAGATTTAACTCTAAATTCCTTCCCCTTGAAACCTAACTGGTGGATAAGATACATATGTGTCACTCATGTAAAATTTTCACATGGTTTAGAGGAATTAGAAGACTTCCATACCCACTTAAATAAAGTTATTGGTTCCATAAAGTTACCAAGGAATGCAAATATGAAGGAAAGTTTCCCTTCATAGATGTCCTCCTCTCTAGAAAACTTGATGTATCTTTCTTTTGAAAAGTTTATAGGAGTTCTACCCACACTAAGATTTATCTTCATAAAAATTTGCATCATCATCCCTCTCAAAAAATAGGGGTCCTTAAAACCCTTACCACAAGAGATTTGAGAATCTACGATATTGAACACTTAGAGGATGAAATCAAACATTTAACTAAGTTTTTAAAGAAGAGTGGTTACAAAGGGAAATAAATTTTAAGTGCCTTTAAATTATCTAGGAACACTCTTTCTAGACCTATAATTTTGGTTGACATCCCTAATAGACTTACTGCTTTCATCCCATATGTTGAAAGAATTTCTAACAAAATTATAAAAATTATAAATAGTAAAAACATCCATACCACCTTTCTATCTCATAGGAAAATCTAAGAGGTTGATCAAGTCGTCCTAATAAAATTTAGAGCCAAATATTATAAGTGGGGTGTATACAATTGATTTCTCTTGCATGATATCATATATTGTGGAGACAAGCCACTCCATCAACATGAGGGTTAATAACATATTGTAAATATAAACAAGGAAAAATTGGTCAAGTCAGATTTCGGTTAACATTATTTCAAAAATCATCATCATATTTGTATGGAGAATACCAAGGTGTTATCTATAAAGGACCACTACTTTAAATGATCTCTAAGAAAAGCCATAAAAATAAACAAATATGATAATAAATTAAACAGGGATGGTGGGCTAGAATTAAACTAATCTTAGGGGCTCGTCATTAATTTGCTTTAAAAATGATGACATGTATTTGATCATCCTCTTTTTCCTTTTTATTCTTAAATGAGTGGTGTTGTCATGGTTTTCATGATGTCTCATTTCATGTCCCTTCTTGTTTCCTCTCTATTTTCCCTGCCTTTGTCTCTTTTTTGTTAAAAATATTTCTCATTATAACCAAGTCTTCCCTTATTCTTTATTTAAAATTTTAATTTCTTTGCATCAATTAATCTAGATTTACTTTTATAAATTTAAAATTAATTACAAAAATATAATTCTCTATTTTTTCCTATTTTCATTAATACTTGGATTAAAATTTTTCATGAATTTCCAACTTCTAAAATTGTAATTAATTTTATTGCTATCTTTCTTAGAGACATTAAAATTTTAGTTTTTATCAATAATAAACCAAAATATATTGCATTTAGTTTTTTATTATTATTAATAGTCATTCAATGAAATTCCTCATTTAATATTAACCTTTTATAATTTATATTTTTAATTCCCTAACTATTTGACTATACAACATTTTATTGCTAACATCTATAAATAGAAACCTGGGTCTACAATCTAGTCACACTATTCTCACATCTTGATGATGATGAAGTGTGACCTAAAATGTTGATTGAAAAATATCTCACACAATTTAATTAGAAATATTATTCTTAATTTAATTCCTACACCTCCTTTATTATGAGGAAGACAACAAATATCCCAAACAACACTATGGAACTCTCGAGTTTGCTTAACATTAAACCAGAGAAAATCCTTGAGGATCTTTGCCAATTTTTCATAAGAGGATTTAGAGGGCAACCAACATGAGTAGTATTAAACATGACAATAATAATCTAAGTACACAATTGTAGTTTCCAAGCTAAAGAGAGTGGATTGGTGACCTAATACTTAACCTTTTTCTCCAATCTATTTATGACATATTGCCAAAGCTTAGCATGGGAACTATCGAAGGCAAAGTGATTTAGGTGCATTGTTGTAAATAGTTCAATTGTGTTAGTTTATGATATTAGGAGGTCTTACAAGTCATGTTTGATCGTTAATAATCTTATCTAGTCTTTATTTGTTGAAATAGGCCATTTAGGGGTATTTTTTACTTTCCTATCAAAACCAAGAAATTTAATTTTTTGAATTGGTTTTCGACTATTGGGAAAGTTTTATCAGGTTTCAAGGGTCATGATGTTGATAAGTGTTGTCATTGATGTCAATATTGATATCATTAATATGATAAGGAAGCCATGTAACAAGAGATAATTTTAAGGTAACTGTTGACGTTATGGATTACACCCTCTAGAAGGAGACTCAACTCCCTTCTTTCATGCAGCATAATGGAGACATTCCTCTTGCTGTGGGTGGCAAACTTGAGGGATGAATCTCTAGATTAGGGGATATCTCCCCTTGATGCACCAGACTGAAAAATAGAACCTAACTAATGTGGTGATGCACCAAACTGGTTGGTCTACTCAGCCTTGACCTACACTTTACACCAGAGAGAAGAAAACATACACATCATTTCAAATGAGAACCTTTCCTACATCAGTGTTTAAATAGGGGATCCTATGGAGATACAAGGAGGAAGAAACTACCAAATGTGTTCTAAGACACACTATTGGATAGTCTGTTCACATGCACCTATACTCTGAGCTGGACATTTCTTGTTGACCTGTAGAGAAGAACTCATAATACACTAGATATGCTGGTATGAACTTATGAAAGCATTAAAGGAAATGACTGAACATAAGATAAGACCATAGACATATGTAAAAGTGCAAGCTCAAATGGAGGTAAAATGCTTCTTTTGATTCAAGGTAAATTTATTCAGGACTTCACCATATAATGCTAAGAGATATTTCTCAAATGAGAAGTTACAAATATATATAGAAAACTTAGAAATAGATAATTGACTAGTCAAGGGATGGAAACCCATGATATATTAAATACTTCTACATCGACCACAAGCCCATACTATTGCTGTCTCCTTGCAATTGCATATGGGAGAGCCATGATGTAGGTGTCCAAGTCACTGCCCATGCTATCTTGGGTCTGCAAAAGCATGGGATGCTTCTTATAGTAAATGACAAGGCCATCCCCAAATTGTGTTGACTAGGCCATTATCTCTTCAATACTAAGCACAAATGGATATTCATTAATGGTAAAATAAGAAAACATGGGCCACTCTCTTCTATAGTTCAAAAACCAATCCTTTATTAGTTTTTGGTGGAGACTATTTCACCTAAGTGCATTTACTTTTCCTATTGACGACACCTGTGCCACCTGCCTTGGTCTGGTTCATCTTTGGGTCTGTGCTTTAACTTTTTACACCACCTGGAGAATTTTGAGATTTTCTTTTATGTGCATGTGGCTATGTTTTGGGTTACTTACCTTATTTTCCCTTACTTTTCTATTTGCCTCTTGTCTTGGCAATTCGAGCTCTTGGCGCTTATTATTCTCTTTCAGGCTACTTTCTTTGCTTGTTTGCTCATTTTTTATTTGGGATCTCAGGCTTTGAATTCCTTTAGACAAAATTTTTGAAGGAATTCCTTCGAAAATTTTGTCCGAAGGAGTTCTCCTTTGGGTTTGTCACTTTTGACTTTTGGTGGGCCTTCGGGCTTCCTTTTCTGAGTTCCTTCGAACAAAAAGTCTGAAGGAATTCTCCTTTAATTTTTTTAATGGCTAGCTTAATTTATTAAAATTGATGTTCATGAGCCTATCATTAGACATTTGAATCCCAATAGCTAGCTTATCACCTTGAAATTGACATTCACGGGCTTGTCACCCACTAGGATAGTTCCTTTGGCATTTTTGCAAATGAGCTTTTCCAAAGGAAAGTGACCCTTCAAAAAAATTGAAATGGTCCTTTTTGGCATTCGAAAATGACCCTTGCCTTTAGAAAAATACCTTTGAAAAAGCTATAATGGTCCACTTTCATAAGATAGTGACCCTTCGAAAAAATGGAAATGGTCCACTTTGTAACCAAGTTCCCCTCACAAAGACACCTACCCTTCGGACTTTTGATCTTTCAATTTTTTTTTGATTTTTTGTGACTGTCAATTTTCTTCAGATAAAATGTCTGAAGGAATTCCTTCAAACATTTTATCCAAAGGAATTCTCCTTTAATTTTTCTTCCTTGGTTTTCCTTCAGACAAAAAGGTCAAAGGAATTCTCTTTTGGGCTTGTCACTTTTTCCGAAGGGCAAGTTCCTTTTCTAATTTTTTGATCTTTCAATTTTTTTTTGTTTTTTTGTGACACTCACTAGTTTGAAGGAAATGAACCATGTCTTTCACCTAGTTCTTCATGACTATAGGTATTGTTGCTATAGCTTCATTATAGAGTACCAAATGTCCTCCTTCGGCTCTTTTAAGTCCATAACGAGGTTTTCACATAATAATCTTCCCCTTACTAGCTTGGTGGTCTTGATCTCTACATTATACTCCATTACTTTGGTGATCCACCCTGCCTTTTTCTCATTGAAGTCTCAACTTAGTAAGAAGTCTTTTACACTAGGATGTGGCATCATGATGTGAATTTTGCTATTAGACAACATATGTCTAAACTTCTTCAGATTTCATATGACTACAATAAATTGCCTCTCAACATACATGTATCTAACCTCGTAGCCTTCTAAACCTTCGCTAAAAAAAGTGAGAGGCTATTTTAAATTATCACCATTCACTTGAGTGAGCATAATAGAGATTACCTCTTCATTCCCAAAGGTGTATAGATTGAAGTCCTTGGAGAAGTCTAAACTAGTCAGGGTAGGAGCTTGGGTGATAGCTTACTTGATGCCTTTGAAGCTCTCTATTCTTCTTGATGTTCATGTGAATGTCTCATATTTCCTTAGCATGAAGGTTAGTGGCTTGACCAAATCAGCAAAGTTAGGAATGAATCTCCTAATGAAATTTATCTTACCAAAGAAACTTTGTAGGCCCTTCTTGTGCTTAGGCAAAGACAGTGCTAAATGGCCTGTACCCTATTTAGATCAATGGATAGGCCTCCTTTTGAAATGAGATGGCCCAAGATCTTGCCTTCATGGATGGTAAACATGCATTTATTTGGGTTGAGAGAGATGCCAAACTCTCTACACCTCTCAAATATTTACCTCTAGTGCTTCAAATATTCACTTACCTCCTTGGAGAAGACTATCACATCATCAAGATAAACTAGTACAATGTCATTGATCAAACCTTGGAAAGCCATATACATAACACATTGGAAGGTAGATCTAGAATTTGGAAATATAAATGGCATCTTCTTGTAGGCGTATGTTCCCCACTTGGTGGTGAAAGCCATCTTGTATTGGTCACATTCTTGTACCAGGATTTGATTGTATCTGGAGTAGCCATCTAGGAGGGAGAATCTTTCACTGCCTGTCACCATATTAAAAATATGCTCCATCTTTGGGAGGGGATAGTGATCTCTTAGTGAGACTCTATTTAGGTCTTTGAAATCCACACATAATCTAATCTCTCTATTCTTCTTCCTAATAAGGACCAAAGTGGCTAGCCAAGAAGAGTGTTTGATAGGGAAGATGATCTTGGACTCGATCAGTTTGGTGAGTTCCTTCCTCATGAGAGGCTCTATCTTTGATTGATTGGCCTTTTCTTTTTCTTGATGGGTTTGGCACCCTCCTCTAGCTCAATGGTGTGTTGGGCCAAGCCCTTCAAATCACCATACTACCAAGCAAAGACATTAGTAAACTCTTGGCATAACACAATGAAAGCATGAATTTCCTCTTTTGTGCATACCTTCCCAAGTGCAAGTAGCTTATCCTTGGAGATCTCTACCCTTTCATAATTTAACTTATTTGTGAAGAGGGTCCCTAACTCATTCCATGAGCCAACTGAGTTCATAAGCAAGGTCCCATACCAGTCCAAAACTTTCCTTTTAAAAGACAAGGCTAGTAATTTGATGAATACATTTTCCTCAGTGATATTATAGATATTGCAAAGGTTGGATATGTTTCTGATATGCTCGACAGTAGTGATTGGGCCCTCTCTACTAAATGGAGGAACACGTTTGAGAGCTATTCATAGAATTAGGTTATACTATTGAAGGTTGAAGGAACTCTAACCATTTAAGGCCACAAAATCAAAAGCCATGGTTGTGAAAGGATTCAACTAGGGTCTCCTTGAGTAGGTGTGTTTTATGGTTGATTTGGGAAAGTGGCTTGCTATGTAAGGGTGAGTATTTGCAAACCTTAGACTTTTTTTTGAGTTTAAAGGAAACTCAATAAATTCAAAAGGGACACCCCTATAAGAAGATCTTGTAGTGACCTTTGGCATGGGATGCCATGCTGATCATTACTAGAGACTAAGTTCCTGAATAGAGTCACTAGTTGCTAAATTATAGTTATTTCTTTTAGATTTTTAACAATATCAGAACCAACGTCAATCCTAAAAATTGTAGGAATCAAAAATATGTCCCATCAGGCATGCCAAAAACTATTGATGCTATGGATTGTACCCTCTGAAAGGAGACTCAACTCCCTTCCTCTACGTGGCATAATGGAGACATTCCTCTTGTTGTGGGTGGAAAACTTGAGGGATGAATCTCTAGATTAGGGGATAACTCCCCTTGATGCACCTTGAGGCCATAGATTTCCTACTACTAACAATAGGGGTGGTGAAAAGTGAGAGAGATATTGAAAAATAGAAAATAACTAATGTGGTGATGTACCAAATTGGTTAGTCTACTCAGCCTTGACCTACACTTTACACTAGAGAGAAGTAAACATACACTTCATTCGAATGAGAACCTTTCCTACATCAGTGTTTCAACAAGGGATCCTATGGAGATATAGGGAGGAAGAAACTAATAGAGGTGTTATAAGACATAATATTAGACAATCTATTCACATGCGCCTATACTTTGAGCTAGACACTTCTTGTTGACCTGTAGAGAAGAACTCACAATACACTTGATATGTTGGTATCAACTCATGAAAGCATTAAAGGAAATGACTGAAGATAAGATAAGACCATAGACATATGCAAAAGTGTAAGCTCAAATGTAGGTAAAATGCTTCTTTTGATTTAAGGTAAATTTCTTTAGGGCTTCACCATACAATGTTGAGAGATATTTCTCAAATGAGAAGTTACAAATATACATAGAAAACTTAGAAACAAATAATTGACTAGTCAAGGGATGGAAACCCATGCTATATTAAATACTTATGTAGTGACCACAAGCCCACACTACTAACATCTCCTTGCAATTGCATATGGGAGAGCTATGCTATAGGTGTCCAAGTCACTGCCCATGTTGTCTTGGGCCTGCAAAAGCATGAGATACTTCTTCTAGTAACTGACAAGGCCATCCTCAAGTTGTGTTGATCGGGCCATGCTCTCTTCAATGTTGAGCACAACTAGATATTCATTAATGGAAAAATAAGAAAACACGGGCTACTCTCTTCTATAGTTTGAAAACCAATCCTTTATTGGTTTTCAATGGAGACTAATTCACCTAAGTGCATTTACTCTTCCTACTGACAACACCTGTGCCACTTGCCTTGGTCTGGTTCATCTTTGGGTATGCACTTTGACTTGTTATGCCACTTAGAGAATTTTGAGATTTTTTTATGTGCATGTGGCTGCATTCTGGGTTACTCACCTTATTTTCCCTTACTTTTCTATTTCCCTTTTATCTTGGTAATTCAGACTCTTGGCGCTTATTATTCTATTTTGGGACAATTTATTTGCTTATTTTCTCATTTTTTCTTTAGGCTCTCAGGCTTTGGATTCCTTCAGACAAAATGTCCAAAGGAATTCCTTCAAACATTTTTTTCGAAGGAATTCTCCTTTAGGCTTGTCACTTTTGACTTTCTTTTGGCCAACATTCAGGCTTCCTTTTCTAAGTTCCTTTAGACAAAAAGTCTGAAGGAATTCTCCTTTGATTTTTTTAAATGGCTAGCTTACTTTCTTAAAATTGACATTTACAAGCCCATCATCAGATATTTGAATCCCAATGACTAGCTTATCATGTTGAAATTGACATTCACAGGCCTATTACCCACTAAGATAATTCCTTCGGCATTTTTGAAAATGAACTTTTTCGAAGGAAAATGACCCTTTGAAAAAATTGAAATGGTCCTCTTTGGCATTCAAAAATGACCCTTGCCTTTAGAAAAATACCTTCAAAAAAGATGAAATGGTCCACTTTCATAAGACAGTGACCCTTCAAAAAAATGGAAATGGTCCACTTTGTAACCAAGTACCCCCTGTAAAGACACCTACCCTTCAGACTTTTGATCTTTCAATTTTTTTCAGATTTTTTATAACCGTTGATTTCTTCAGACAAAATGTTCGAAGGAATTCCTTCAGACATTTTGTTCAAAGGAATTCTCCTTTGATTTTTCTTTCTTGGTTTTCCTTCTAACAAAAAGTTTGAAGGAATTCTCTTTTGGGCTTGTCACTTTTTTTGAAGGGCAAGTTCTTTTCAGGATTTCTATCTTGCCCCTTTGCTCTAATTAGCTGCCCTCTACAAGGGAAATTTGAGCCCAAAGTTGCCCTTCAGAGTTTTGAAAAGATCAAATTTGTTCATCGCTTATCCACCATAAGGGCTCCTTGATCTCTAAATTTGCCTTTCATAAGAATTATAAAGGTCCCATTTGCCACCTAAGTGCCCTCTATAAGGTTACATACCCTTCAGGAAACCTACAAATGACCCTTCAACTTTTCCACTTGGTCTATTTTGCTGACAAAAATCCCTCCAAAGTAATTCACTTGTCTTTCGAAGCATCGAAGACCAAATCAAGGTTTGCAAGTGGCTTTACCTATGAATTTTTTACAAGTAGAGTCACCCATCAAACCCGAAATGCACTTGGTAAGTAAAAGAGGAAAATACTTGGTTTTTTCATGGGAAATGGTTTAACAGAGAAATTATTTTGCACAAGGAAGCTAAGGGATGAACTAGCAAGAATATGGATTGAATGAATCTTGAAATAATAAAGGAGGGGGTGCCCAATTTTAGCCTGTAGGACCAAAAATTGGTCAACACATTTGGTGACTCACAGGGGAAGCATGGCTACTATGTTTCAGAAGGATGGTGGCCTAAAACTCCATTGGGAAATAGAGTCAGGATGCAGCTTGAAAAGTTGGCAACAACCTTGTAAATACCTAAGAACCAACAAAGATTTTACCCCAAACAATAAGGAAAAACACACACAAAGGCTAAAAATTCTACACACATCTATAACAACACTTAGGGAAAATGAGGAAAAAATAGGAAAACTATGTACATGATAAAAGAAAGTTAGTGACAATGCTTAAGATATATCCCATTGACTAGGATATGTAACTCTTCACCATCCAAATTAGAGAGTTGGAAAACATTGTGTTGATTGCATTGGGTGATGACATATGGGCCACTCCACAAGGCATCAAACTTTGTGTGCCTTCTAGGCTTGGCTCGGTCTTCATCCCACTTTAAAACAATGTCACCTTTTGAGAAGATATTTCGTGTAGAATTTTTGTCAAAATCCTTCTTTATTTTCTATTGGCAGCTCGTCATTACATCTATGGCTTGATCTCTCACTTATTAAAGCTCTATTAACTCACAATACCTAACTTCTAATCTATTTCTCTCCACTAATTATAGCTGATGGGAAAGATCCAACGTTGGTAACTCAAGTGAGATAAGAAGTCTAGCTTCCCTTCCATACACAAGTGTGTATGGTGAATTCCTAATCACCTTGTTTGGAGTGATCATGTCTACCCAAAGAGCTACCTTCAACTTGGCATGCCAAGTCCTTTGGTTTTCCTCCATTTTCCTTTTTATGATCCTAATAAAATTCTTGTTTATGGACTCAACCAACCCATTCCCTTGTGGGTAGTATTTCTAAGAAATGTTGAGATAGATTCTATAATTCCCACTCACTTATCTTTGTTCCCAAGAAAGCCAATACATTGCCTAAAATGATTGTGGCTGGGACCCCAAATCTCATCTCTATGCCTTCATAGAAGTCTAGGACTATGCTCTCATTGGCCTCTTTCAAAGCTACAGCCTGTTGTGAAATAATCCATAGCAGTTAAAACCCACTTGTGGCCAAAACTAGAAGGAGGATTGATCACCCCTATGAAATCCAACCCCATTGCATGAATGGTTGTTCCACATAAATATAATGAAGAGTCATGGTAGCTAGCCATTGCTTTTCATCAAATAAGGCACATTTTCGACATTTACTCACCCAAGCATGAGTGTATTTAAACAAACTAGCCCAAAAGTAACCAACCCTCATAATCCTTGTAGCTATGGCCTTAGGAGCAAAGTGGCCACCAGCTGGCCCATCATGGAACTCAGATAGTACCCTACTGACTTGGTCTAAATAAATGCATCTCAAGAGTACCCCTAAAAAGTCCTTTTTGAATAACACTACATTAACTAGTAGACAAGGAAGAGATTGGAGTTTAAAATACCTCCTCTTGGTATTATG
This sequence comes from Torreya grandis, assembly GCA_037957365.1. Taxonomy (NCBI): domain Eukaryota; kingdom Viridiplantae; phylum Streptophyta; class Pinopsida; order Cupressales; family Taxaceae; genus Torreya; species Torreya grandis. The sequence goes on from JARHVA010002976.1 coordinate 2,136,424, forward strand.
AAAACCATGTGGACACTCACCAGTTTGAAGGAAATGAACCATGTCTTGTGCCCAGTTCTTCATGAATATAGGTATTGCTATTGTATCTTCATCATGGAGTACCAAAATGTCCTCCTTCATCTCTTTTAAGTCCATAGTGAGGTGTTCACACAACCCTCTTCCCCTTACCATCTTAATGGTCTTGATCTCTACATCATACTCCATTACTTTGGTGATCCACCCTGCCCTTTTCTCATTCAAGTCTCAACTTAGCAAGAAGTATTTTACACTAGCATGTGGCACCATGATGTAAATATTTCTATTAGACAACATATGTCTGAAATTCTTCAGACTTTGTATGACTACAAGCACCTACTTCTCAACATACATGTGTCTAACCTCTTAGCCTTCTAAACCTTAGATAAAAAATGTGAGAGGCTATTCTAAATTATCACCATTCACTTGAGTGAGGATAGCAAAGATTACCTCTTCATTCCAAAAGGTGTATAGATTGAAGTCCTTGGAGAAGTCTGAACTAGTCAGGGTAGTAGCTTGGGCGATAGCTTACTTGATGCCTTCAAAGCTCTTTCTTCTTCTTACTGTCCACGTGAATGTTTCATCCTTCCTTAGCATGGAGGTTAGTGGCTTGAATAGATCAAAAAAGTTAGGAATGAATCTCCTAATGAAATTTATCTTACCAAAGAAAATTTTGAAGGCCCTTCTTGTGCTTAAGAAAGGATAGTGCTAAAATGGTGTGTACCCTTTCTAGATCAATGGATAGGCCTCCTTATGAAATGAGATGGCCCAAGAGCTTGTCTTCATGGATGAAAAACACACATTTATTTGGGTTGAGAGAGATGCCAAACATTCTTCACCTCCCAAATACCTACCTCAAGTGCTTCAAATATTCACTTGCCTCTTTGGAGAAGACCGTCACATCATCAAGTTAAACCAACACAATGTCATTAATCAAACCTTAGAAATCCATATCCATAACATTTTGGAAGGTATCTCTAGAATTTGACAATCTGAATGGCATCTTACTATAGGCATATGTTCCCCACTTGGTGGTGAAAACTATCTTGTATTGGTCATATTCTTGTACTAGGATCTGATTGTTTCTAGAATAGCCATCCAGGAGGGAGAATCTTTCACTGCCTGTCACCATTTAAAGAATCTGATCCATACTTGGAAGGGGATAGTGATCTCTTAGTGAGACTCTATTTAGGTCTCTAAAATCCACATATAATCTGATCTCTCCATTCTTCTTCCTAACAGGGACCAAATTGGCCAGCCAAGATGAGTGTTTGATAGGGAAGATGATCCTGGACTCAATCAGTTTGGTGAGTTCCTTCCACATGAGAGGCTCTATCTTTGGATTGATTGGAATTTGCTTTTACTTGATGGGTTTGGCACCCTCCTCTAACTCAATGGTGTATTGGGCCAAACTTAGGTCAAATCCCTTCAAATCACCATACTCCCAAGTAAAGACATTAGTAAACTCTTAGCATAACATAATGAAAGCATGCTTTTCCTCTTTTGTACATACCTTCCTAAGTGTAAGTGACTTATCCTTGTAGATCTCTACCCTTTCATAATTTTTTTTCTTAGTTGATATGCTTACTTTGTCCTTCTTGAGTTGGTCATCTTTATTGAAGATGATCTTAAGAGTTACCAAACCTTTAAGAAGCTTATTGGTCTTTAATTGAACAATCTATCCATCATACTATTGTTGTAACTTGGAATAATTTTTAGAAGTGAACTTAGATTCTTCCTATAAGAAATGTGCTATCTACTGGTCACTTTCAAAAACATGCCAATTAGTTACATTATCTGGTATGGAGGGCCTCACAATCACCTTTAAGTGATGTTGATTCTTGCTTTGTCTCACCCCCTTTGGGATATCAAACTAAGAACTAACTGTTGCTAGTCTATCCACATGTTGGTTCTCCTCTCTTGGAATGGAAATGATGTTGAAAAAAATGAAGCTCTCTACAAGGTCCCACACTCTATGCTTGTAAGAATTGAGTAAGGAGTTCTTGGTCAAGCTTTGACCCCTCACTTGGTTCACAATCATCTCGCTATCTCCAAATACCTACAATTATTTGATTCCTCTCTTCTTTGCCCATTCTAGGCCATGAACAAGGGCCTCATACTTCACTATGTTGAAAGTACAAGAGAACTGAATCCTAAAAATTGAGAAGTATTTCTCCTTTGAAGTTGAAACTAGCATTGCTCCACCACCAGCTCCCAACTTGCTTCTACATCCATCAAAGAATAGTCACCATAAACCACATTCCTTTGGATGTATCTTCATTAATTTTGGTATGAAAGCATCTTTATCGTGTATGCAATAAAATCCAAAACTAGCCTCTTTAATGAAATTGTAAGGATCATGCTCAAAATTTTTGTTTCCCCATTCATCTAGGAGTAGTTCAGCAACTCCTACAAGGGAAGATGATGGAGATTGGTCCACCTAGAGCTCTTCTTCATTAATGATTGCATAGTTCACATTCATCACTTTAGGTGAGTATGGCTCTAGGTGATCCTTGTGGATGGGCTTTGACTCAATATTCACTTTAGTTCCATACTTTATCCTAAAAACCACGTAAGATTGATTGGATGCCAAGTATCCACCTATCTTGGATATGAAATCCCTTGTTAAGCAAAGTGCGAAGTAAGGAGGAACATCTACCACTACCACATCATGTAGAATTAAGAAGGTTGAATAGGCATGGAGAGTTAGATTCAAGGCTTGTACCACTCCCATGGTCTTAGCTGGTGATCCATCCAACTGTAAAACTCCTTTGGTCATTTGCTCATATTTGAGGCCTAACTTATCAGCTATGCATTTGGGCATAACTAAGGTGCTTGCTGCACTATCAATGATGCAATTCTAGACTAAGCAATCACCAATAATCAAGGATAAATAGAATGGAGGGATCTTCTCATCCTTCTTTGCTTGACCTCCCATGGGAGGATCCCCATTTACTATCAACACATTATAATTTCTTGCGAGATAACTTACTCACCTAGCCCATGCAATTCCTTTTAGAGTATATCCTTTTATCTTGGTAGTGCTAAAGAAACCCATAATGAGATGTTCATGTCTAGCTTCTTAATTTGGTTCACTACATTGATTGAAGGATTTCCCCCTTTAGAGCTCTCCTTGGGGACATTTGTAACTTGTGGTGCAACCTGAGGATTTGAAGCTACAATTAGTTGTCTATAATTGGGGAACTTTTAATTTTCTTGTGGTGAAGGAGACATTGTAGGTGCTTGAGTGGTTGCATGAGCTTCATCCATAGCTCTCCTTTTAGACCTAGTGTTGGCCACAACATAATCATTTTGGTCACTTGTCCCCACATAGTTGACTACATATAACTCTCCTTCCAAGTGATTCATAGAGTGGAAGTAGATTGAGACTGCCTGCTGTCCATCCCAAGCTATGTTGATATCTCAAAATTTGAGAATTGGGTTGCTTGATCACCTTGTGTGGTCATGCTTTGATTTGGTAGCTCATTGGCATAAGCAACCTTTTCTTGGCCATGCCCTAGAGGTGGATAATTGGGCTGATCCTGTGCCAAATTATTTTGAGTGGGGACAAGAGCCTTGGAAGATGAAGTGTCATTTGGATTATAGCTCTGATAAGGCTTGACTTGTGTAATTTGACCCTGTCCTTGATTATATTTCTTGAAGAGAGGTCTATTTGTCTACCCAAACTACTGGTAGCCTTGATTTGGCCTATAAGTCTGAGCTTGTTTCCTCTTGAGGGCAACTAACTTATTGGTAACACTCTTCAGTAGGATCTTAACTTCATGGAGATCATTTACAGGGGTAGAAGTCAGCTTCTCTTGATTAAGAAGAGGAGCTAGAGTGGGTGCAGTAGGCTAGACTGAGGGCTGAAAATCAAGAAAGAGTGGTATATGAGGTCTAGGAGCTATCTTTCCTACTTGAACAAGGCCATTTTCAGTAGCTATGGCTATCTCATAAATAATGGGTAGAACATGTCTACCCACAGACTGTATCATGACAACAATGTCACTATTCAGGGCCTTCAAGTAGTAAAGGAAAGCATAGCTTGGGGTTAGCCTCACAAGAATTGGGATTCTGTCCCAATTCTTTTGAAACATAGTGTTAAAATATTTTTATAAATTCATGTGGGGCTCTCTTCATGGTGGTCAAATTCTCAGCTAGAGACAAATGGTCACTTTTTTCCCCAAACCTATTTGTCAAGAGGGTCCCTAACTTATTATATGAGCCAACTGAGTTCATAGGCAAGGTCCCATACTAGTCCAAAACTTTCCTTTTGAAGGACAAGGCTAGCAATCTAATGGCTACATTTTCTTTAGTGATATTATGGATGTTGCAAAGGTTGACTATGTTTTTGATATGTTCAACAGTAGTGATTGGGCCCTCTCCACTAAAGGGAGGAACACTTTTAAGAGCTATCCCTAGAATTGGGTCATACTGCTGAAGGTTCAAGGGACTCTAACCATTGAAGACCACAAAAGTGAAATCCATGGTTGTGAAAGGATTCAACTGGGGTCTCCTTGAGTAGGTGTGTTTTATGGCTGATTTGGGAAAGTGGCTTGCTACATAAGGGTGAGTATTTACAAACCTCATCCTTTTTTCTTAGTTTAAAGGAAACTCAATAAATTTGAAAGGGACACCATTAGAAGAATATCTTGCAGTGACCTTTGGCATGGGATGCCATGCTGATCATTAACCAAAGACTGAGTTCTTGAATGGAGTCACTAACAGCTGAATTATAGCTCCTTCTTTTGAATTTTTAACAATATCAGGACTAGCACCAATCTTGAAAGTTGTAGGACTTAGAAATATGTCCCATCAAGCATGCCAAAAACTATTGATGCTATAGATTTCACCCTCTAAAAGGAGACTCATTTCCCTTCCTCTATGTGACACAATGGAGACATTCTTCTTGCTATGGGTGGAAAACTTGAGGGATGAATCTCTAGATTAGGGGCTAGCTCCACTTAATACACCTTGAGGTCCTAGATTTACTATTGATAACAATGGGGGCAGTGAAAAGGGAGAGAGAGATACTAAAAAATAGAACCTAACTAATGCGGTGATGCACCAAATTAGTTAGTCTACTCAGCCTTGACCTACACTTTACACCAGAGAGAAGCAAACATACACTTCATTCGAATGAGAACCTTTCCTACATCAATGTTTTAATAGGGGATCCTATGGAGATATAGGGGGGAAGAAACTACCAGATTTGTTCTAAGACACACTATTGGACAGTCTGTTCACATGTGCCTATACTCTGAGTTGGACACTTCTTGTTGACTTGCAAAGAAGAACTCACAATACACTAGATATGCTAGTATGAACTTATGAAAGCATTAAAGGAAATGTTTGAACATAAGATAAGACCATATACATATGTAAAAGTGCAAGCTCAAATGGAGGTAAAATGCTTCTTTTAATTCAAGGTAAATTTCTTCAGGGCTTCACCATACAATGTTGAGATATATTTCTCAAATGAGAAGTTACAAATATATATATAGAAAACTTAGAAATAGATAATTGACTAGTCAATGGATGGAAACCCATGCCATATTAAATACTTCTATAGCAACCATAAGCCCATGCTAGTGCCGTCTCCTTGTAATTACGTATGGGAGAGCCATGTTTTAGGTGTCGAAGTCACTGCCCATGCTATCTTGGGCCTACAAAATCATGCGATACTTCTAGTAATTGATAAGGCCATTCCTAAGTTGTGTTGATTGGGCCATGCCCTCTTCAATGCTAAGTGAAACTAGCTATTCATTAATAGAAAAATAATAAAATAGAGGCCACTCTCATCTATAGTTTGAAAACCAATCCTTTATTGTTTTTTGGTGGAGACTATTTCACTTAAGTACATTTACTCTTCTTGTTGATGACATTTGTGCCACCTACCTTAGTCTGGTTCATCTTTGGGTATATGGTTTGACTTGTTATGCCACCTAGAGTATTTTTAGCTTTTTTTTTATGTGCATGTGGCCATATTTTGGGTTACTTGCCTTGTTTTACCTTTGTTATTCCCTCTTGTCTTGGAAATTTTGGCTCTTGACACTTATTATTCTCTTTCGGGTTACTTTCTTTGCTTGTTCACTCATTCATTCTTTGGGATCTCAGGATTTGAATTCCTTTGAAAAAAATGTTTGAAGGAATTCCTTCAAACATTTTGTCTGAAGGAATTCTCCTTTGGGCTTGTCACTTTTGACTTTCTTTTGGTAGGCCTTCGGGCTTCCTTTTCTAAGTTCCTTCAGATAAAAAGTCTGAAGGAATTCTCCTTTGATTTTTTTTAATGGCTAGCTTACTTTCTTGAATTTGACGTTCATGAGGCCATCATCAGACATTTGAATCCCAATGGCTAACTTATCACCTTGAATTGACATTCATGGGCCTATCACCCACTAGGATAATTCCTTCAATATTTTTGCAAATGATCTTTTCCGAAGGAAAGTGACCGTTCAAAAAAATTGAAATGGTTCTCTTTGGCATTCGAAAATGACCCTTGTCTTTAGAAAAATACCTTCAAAATAGATGCAATGATCTAATTTCATAAGATAATGACCCTTCAAAAAAAATGGAAATGGTCCACTTTGTACCCTGCAAAGACACCTACCCTTCAGACTTTTGATCTTTCGAATATTTTCAGTCTTTTTTGTGACTGTCAAATTTCTTTAGACAAAATGTTCAAAGGAATTCCTTCAGACATTTTGTTTGAAGGAATTCTCCTTTGATTTCTCTTTCTTGGTTTTGCTTCAGATAAAAAGTCTAAAGGAATTCTCTTTTGGGCTTGTCACTTTTTTTGAAGGGCAAGTTCCTTTCGGGCTTTCTGTCTTGTCCCTTTGCTCCAACCAGCTTCCCTCTGCAAGGGCAATTCAAGCCCAAAGTTACCCTTCAGCCTTTTGAAAAGATCCACTTTGTTCATCGCTTGCCCCCCACAAGGGCTCGTTGGCCTCCAAATTTTCCTTTCAAAAGAATTGCAAAGGTCCTATTTGCCCCCTAAGTGCCCTCGATAAGAGTACATACCCTTCGAGAATCCTAAACATGACCCTTCAACTTTTCCACTTGGTCCATTTTGCTGACAAAAATCACTCTAAAGTAATTCACTTGTCTTTCAAAGAATCCAAGACTAAATCAAGGTTTGAAAGTGGCTTTACCTATGAATTTTTTACAAGTAGAGTCACCCGTCAAACCTGAAATACACTTGGCAAGTAAAATATGAAAACACTTGGTTTTTTTCATGGGAAATGGTCTAACAAAGAAATGTTTTTGCACAAGGTAGCTAAGGGATGAACTAACCAAAACATGGATTGAATGACTCTTGTAATAAGAAAGGAGGGGGTGCCCAATTTTGGCCTACAGGACCAAAAATTAGTCAACACATTTCGTGACTCATAAGGGAAGCATGCTTGCTATGTTTCAGAGGGATGATGGCCTAAAAGGCCATTGGGCAATGGAGTTAGGATGCAACATGAAAATTTGGCAACAACCTTGTAAATACCTAAGAACCTACAAAGATTTTACCCCAAACAATAAGGAAAAACACACACAAAGGCTAAAAATAATACACACATGCATAACAACACTTAGGGAAAATGAGGAAAAAATAGGTAAACTATGTACATGACAAAATAAAGCTATTGAAAATTCTTAAGATATATCCCATTGACTAGGATATGTAGCTCTGTACCATCCAACTTGGAGAATTGGAAAGTATTGTGTTGCTTGTATTGGGTGATGACATATGGGCTACTCCACAAGGTGTCAAAATTTGTGTGCCTTACAGGCTTGGCTCTGTCCTCATCCCACTTCATGACAATGTCACCTTTTGAGAAGCTCCTTGGCATAGACCTCTTGTCAAAATGCTTCTTTGTTTGCTATTAGCGGCTAGTCATTGCATATATGGCTTGGTCTCTCACTTATTGAAATTCCATAACTCACAATACCTAGCTTCCCTTCCATACATAAGTGTGTGTGGTAAATTCCTAATCACCCTCTTTGGAGTGATCCTATTTTCCCAAAGAGCTATCTTCAACTTGGCATGCCAAGTCCTTTGATTTTCCTCCATTGTCCTTTTTATGATCCTAATCAAATTCTTGTTTGTGGACTCAGCTAGCCCATTCCCTTATGGGTAGTAGTTGGAATAAGTGTTGAGATAGATGTCATACTTTAATGCCCACTCACTTATCTTTTTTACCAAGAAAGCCAATACATTATTTGAAATGATTGTAGCTGGGACCCCAAATCTCATCACTATGCCTTCATAGAAGTCTAGGACAACACTTTCATTGGCCTTTTTCAAAGCTATGGCCTCTACCCATCTTGTGAAATAATCCATAGTAGCCAAAACCCACTTGTGGCTAGCACTAGAATGAGGATTGATCACCCCTATGAAATCTAACCCCATTGCATGAATGGTTATTCCACCAGAATAAGATAAAGAGGCATGACAGCCAGCCATTGCTTCCTATCAAAGAAGGCACATTTTTGACATTTCCTCACCCAAGCATGAGTGTCTTAAAAAAAATATTCCAAAAGTAACCAACCCTCATAATCCTTGTAGCTATGGCCTTGGGAGTAAAGTGGCCACTAGCTAGCCCATCATGGAACTTAGATAGTACCCTACTGACTTGGTTTAAATAAATGCATCTCAAGAGTAGCCTGAAAAGTCCTTTCTGAATAACACTCCATCAACTAGGACATAAGGAAGATATTGGAGTCTAAAATACCTCCTTTTGGTCCTATCAAGACCTTGTGGGCACTCACCAATTTGAAGAAAATAAACCATGTTTTGTGCCTAGTTCTCCATGACTATAGGTATTGCTACTATAGCTTCATCATGGAGTAACAAAATGTCTTCTTTCATCTCTTTTAAGTCTGTAGTGAGGTGTTCACATATCCCTCTTCCCCTTAACAGCTTGGTGGTCTTGATCTCTATGTCATACTCCATTACTTTGGTGATCCACCCTGCCCTTTTCTCATTCAAGTCTTAGCTTAGCAAGAAGTCTTTTACACTAGGATGTGGCACCATGATGTGAATATTGTTGTTAGACAACATATGTCTGAACTTCTTCAAACTTTCTATGACTACAAGTGCCTGCTTCTCAACATACGTGTATTTAACCTCGTAGCCTTCTAAACTTTGGCTAAAAAAAGTTAGAGGCTATTCTAAATTCTCACCATTTGCTTGAGTGAGCATAGCAGAGACTACCTCTTCATTCCCAAAGGTGCATAGATTGAAGTCCTTGGAGAAGTCTAGACTAGTCAGGTTAGGAGCTTGGGTGATAGCTTGATTGATGCCTTTAAAGCTCTTTTTTCTTCTTACTATCCATGTGAATGTCTCATATTTCCTTAGCATAGAGGTTAGTGGCTTGACCAGATCAACAAAGTTAGGAATGAATCTCCTAATAAAATTTATCTTACCAAAGAAACTTTTTAGGCCCTTCTTGTGCTTAGGCAAGGATAGTGCTAAAATGGCATGTACCCTTTTTAGATCAATGGACATGCCTCCTTTTGAAATGAGATGGCCCAAGAGCTTGTCTTCATGGATGGCAAACACACATTTCTTTGGGTTGAGAGAGATGCCAAACTCTCTACAACTCTCAAAGATTTGCCTCAGGTGATTCAAATATTCACTTCCCTCCTTGGAGAAGACTATCACATCATCAAAATAAACCAATACAATGTTATTGATCAAACCTTGGAAATCCATATCCATATCACGTTGGAAGGTAGTTACAACATTTGAAAATTTGAATGGCATCTTCCTATAGGTGTATGTTCCCCAATTGGTGGTGAAATCCATCTTGTATTGGTCACATTCTTGTACCAAGATTTGATTATATCTAGAGTAGCCATTCAAGAGGGAAAATCTTTCATTGCCTATCACCATATGAAGAATCTACTCCATATTTGGGAGGGGATAGTGATCCCTTAGTGAGACTTTATTTAGGTATATGAAATCCACATATAATCTAATCTCTCCAGTCTTCTTCCTAATAGGGACTAAATTGGCTAGCTAAGAAGAGTGTTTGATAGGGAAGATGATCCTAAATTCAATTAATTGTGTGAGTTCCTTCCTCATGAGAGCCTCTATCTTTGGATTGATTGGCCTTTACTTTTGTTTGATGGATTTTGTACCCTCCTCTAGCTCAATGGTGTGTTGGTCCAAGCTTGGGTCAAAGCCCTTCAAATCACCATACTCCCAAGCAAAGACATCAGCAAACTCTTGGCATACCAAATAAAAGCATGCTTTTCCTCTTCTGTACATACCTTACCAAGTGCAAGTAGCTTATCCTTGTAGATATCTACCATCTCATAATTTTATTTTTTGGTTGACATGCTTGATTTGTCCTTCTTGAGTTGGTCATCTTCGTTGAAGATGATCTCAAGAGTTACCAAAACTTTGGGAAGCCTATTCGTCTATAGTTGAATAATTTGTCCATCATATTGCTGCTGCAATTTAGACTTATTTTTAGAAGTGAACTCAGCTTCTTCCTATAATAAAATTGATATCTTTTGGTCATTATAAAACACCTACCAATTGGTGACATTTTTTGGTATGGAGGGCCTCACAATCACCTTTAAGTGATGTCAATTCTTGCTTTGTCTCACCCCCTTTGGGATATCAAACTAAGCACCAACTACTGCTAGTCTATCCACATGTTGATTCTCCTCTCTTGGAATGGAAATGATGTTGAAAGTAGTGAAGCTCTCCATAAGGTCCCACACTCTATGCTTGTGAGACTTGAGTAAAGAGTTCTTGGTCAAGATTTGACCCCTCACTTGCTTCACAATCAACTTACTATCTCCAAATACCTACAATTATTTGATTCCTCTCTTCCTTACCCATTCAAGGCCATGAACAAGGGCCTCATACTCTACTACATTGCAAGTGTAGGAGAACTAAAACCTAAAAGTTGAGAAGTATTTCTCCTTTGAAGGTGAAACCAACATTACTCTACCACTAGCTCTGAACTTGCTTCTAGATCCATCAAAGAACAATCACCACAAACCACAGTCCTCTGGATCTATGTTCACTAATTTTATCATTAAATAATCTATCTCATCCATGCAATAAATTCCAAGAGTAGCCTCTTCAATGAACTTATAAGGATCATGCTCAAAATTCTTGTTTCTAGGAGCAGGTTATCAACTCATACAAGGGAAGATGATGGAGATTGGTCCACCTAGAGCTCTACTTCATCAATGATGGCATAGTTCACATTCATCGCTTTGGGAAGGTATGACTCTAGGTGATCCTTGTGGATGGGCTCTAACTCAATCTTCACTTTAGTTGCATACTTTATCTTAAAAACCATGTAAGACCAATTAGCTACCAAGTATCCACCTATCTTGGATGTGAAATCCCTTGATAAGCAAATAGTGAAGTAAGGAGGAACATCTACCACTACCACATCATGGGGAATTGAGAAGGTCAGATAGGCATGGAGAGTCATATTCAAGGCTCTTACCACTCCCATGGTCTTAGCTAGTGATCTATCCAACTTTATAACTCCTTTGGTCATTTGCTCATATTTGAGGCCTAACATATCAACTATGCATTTGGGCATAACTGAGGTGCTTACTCCACTATCAATGATGAAATTATGGACCAAGAAATGACTAATAATCATGGAAAAATAGAAGGGAGGGACCTTCTCATCCTTCTTTACTTGACCTCCCATGGGAGGAGCCCCATTTACTATCAACACATTATCATTTCTTGCTGGAACAGCATGCTCACCTAACTCATGCAATTCCTTTTAGAGTATATCCTTTTGTATTGGTAGTTTTAAATAATCCCACAATGAGATGTTAATGTGTAAATTCTTCATTTGGTCCACTACATTGATTTAAGGATTGTCCCCTCTGGAGCTCTCTTTGGGGATATTTGTAACTTGTGGTACAACTTGAGGAGTTGAAGCTGCAATCAGTGGTCTATAATTGGGGAACTTTTGAATTGCTTGTGGTGAAGGAGATGCTATAGGTGTTTGAGTGGTTTCTTGAGCTTCATCCATAACTCTCTTTTTGGACCTGGTGTTGGCTGTAACACAATAATTCTATTCACTTGTGCTCCCCACATAAATGACTACGTAGAACTTTCCTTCCAAGTGATTCATAAGAGTGGAATCAGAATGAGCCTGCCTACTGTCCATCCCAAGCTATGTTGATATCTCAAGATTTGAGAATTGGGCTGCCCAATCACCTTGTGTGGTCATGATTTGATTTGGTAGCTCATTGGCATATGTAACATGCTCTTGGCCATGCCCCAGAGGTGGATAATTGGGTTGATTTTGCTCCAAATTATTTTGAGTGGGGACAGGAGCCTTGGAAGATGAAGGGGCATTTGGATTATAGCTCTAATAAGGTTTGAATTATGTAATTTGACCCTACTCTTGATTATAATTATTGAAGGGAGGTCAATTTGTTTGCCCAAATTACTGGTAGCCTTGATTTGGCCTATAAATTTTAGCTTGTTACCTCTTAAGGGAAAGTAACTCATTGGTAACACTCTATAGTAGGCTCTTAACTTCATGGAGATAATTTACAGGGGTAGCAATTAACTTCTCTTGATTAGGTAGAGGAGCTAGAGTGGGTGTAGTAGGCTGGACTGAGGGCTATAAATTAGGGAAGAGTGGTATATGAGGTCTAGGAGCTATCTTTCTTGCTTGAATAAGGCAATTTTTAGTAGCTATGGCTATCTTATAAGTAGTAGGTAGAATATGTCCACCCATGAACCAAAAGGGAAAGCCATGGTTCTGAAAGGATTCAACCGGGGTCTCCTTGAGTAGGTGTGTTTTTATGGATGGTTTGGGAAAGTGGCTTGCTACGTAAGGGTGAGTAATTACAAACCTCAATGTTTTTGTTGAGTTCAAAGGCAACTCAATAAATTTGTAAGGGACACCCCTAAAAGAAGATCTTGTACTGACCTTTGGCATGGGATGTCAGGGTAATCATTAACCAAAGACTAAGTTCCTAAATGGAATTGCCAGGTGTTGAATTATAGCTCCTTCTTTTGTATTTTTAACAATATCAAGACTAACACCAATCCTAAAACTTGTAGGACTTAGAAATATGTCCCAATGGGTATGCCAAAAACTATTTACACTATGGATTTCACCCTCTAAAAGGAGACTCAGCTCCCTTTCTCCACACGACACAATGGAGACATTCCTTTTGCTGTGGGTGGAAAACTTGAGGGATGAATCTCTAGATTAGGAGATAGCTCTCCTTGATGCACCTTGAGGCCTTGGATTTCCTACTGCTAACAATGGGGGGAGTGAAAAGAGAGAGAGAGATACTAAAAAATAGAACCTAACTAATGCGGTGATGCACCAAACTGGTTGGTCTACTTAGCCTTGACCTACACTTTACACCAGAGAGAAGCAAACATACACTTCATTTGAATGAGAACCTTTCTTGAATCAATGTTTCAATAGGGGATCCTATGGAGATACAGGGAGGAAAAAAATACTAAAGGTGTTTCAAGACATATTATTAGATAGTCTATTCACATGTGCCTATACTCTGAGCTAGACACTTCTTGTTGACCTACAAAAAAGAACTCATAATACACTAGATATGCTGGTATGAACTTATGAAATCATTAAAGGAAATGACTAAACATAAGATAAGACCATAGATATATGCAAAAGTGCAAGCTCAAATGGAGGTAAAATGCATCTTTTGATTCAAGGTAAATTTCTTTAGGGCTTTTCCATACAATGCTGAGAGATATTTCTCAAATGAGAAGTTATAAATATATATAGAAAACTTAGAAACAGATAATTGACTAGTCAAAGGATGGAAACCCATGCTGTATTAAATACTTCTATAACACCACAAGCCCATGTTGTTATTGTCTCCTTATAATTATGTATGGGAGAGCCATGCTATGGGTGTCCAAGTCACTGCCCATGCTATCTTGGGCCTGTAAAAGCATGGGATACTTCTTATAGTAACTAATAAGGCCATCCCCAAGTTGTGTTAATTGGGCCATGCTCTCTTCAATGTTGAGTGCAGCTAGCTATTCATTAATGTCAAAATAATAAAACATGGTCTGCTCTCTTCTATAGTTTGAAAACCAATCCTTTATTAGTTTTTTGGTGGAGACTATTTCACCTAAGTGCATTTACTCTTCCTACTGATGACACCTGTGCCACATGCCTTGGTCTGGTTCATCTTTGGGTCTATGATTTGACTTGTTATGCCACCTAGAGCATTTTGAGCTTTTATTTTATGTACATGTGGTCGCATTCTAGGTTACCTGCCTTGTTTTCCCTTAATTTACTATTTCCCTCTTGTCCTGGCAATTCAGGCTCCCATTGCTTATTATTCTCTTCCAGGCTCCTTTCTTTGCTTGTTTGCTCATTCATTCTTCAAGCTATCAGGATTTGAATTCCTTTGGATAAAATATCCAAAGGAATTCCTTCAAACATTTTATCCAAAGGAATTCTCCTTTGGGCTTGTCACTTTTGACTTTCTTTTGGCGGGCCATTGGGCTTCTTTTTCTGAGTTCCTTCAGAAAAAAAGTCCGAAGGAATTCTCCTTTGATTTTTTTAATGACTAGCTTACTTTCTTGAAATTAACATTCATGAGCCCATCATCAAACATTTGAATCCCAATGGCTAGCTTATCATCCTAAAATTGATGTTCACGGGCCTGTCACCCACTAGGACAAATCCTTTGGCATTTTTGCAAATGAGCTTTTCTAAAGGAAAGTGACCCTTCAAAAAAATTGAAATGGTCCTCTTTGGCATTCTAAAATGACCCTTGACTTTGGAAAAACACCTTTGAAAAAGCTACAATGGTCTAATTTCATAAGACAGTGACCCTTCAAAAAAATAGAAATGGTCTGCTTTGTAACCAAGTGCCCCCTGCAAAGACACCTACCCTTCAGACTTTTGATCTTTCAAAAAATTTCAAATTTTTTGTAACTGTCAAATTTCTTTGGACAAAATGTTCAAAGGAATTCCTTCAGACATTTTGTTTGAATGAATTCTCCTTTGATTTTTATTCCTTGGTTTTCCTTCGAACAAAAAGTTTGATGGAATTCTCTTTTGGGCTTGTCACTTTTTTCAAAGGGCAAGTTCCTTTTGAGATTTCTATCTTGCCCCTTTGCTCCAATCGGGTATCCTTTGCAAGGGAAATTTGAGCCCAAAATTACCCTTCAAAATTTTGAAAAAATCCACTTTGTTCATCTCTTTCCCCCCGCAAGGGCTCCTTGGCCTCCAAAGTTGCCTTTTGGAAGAATTTTAAAGGTCCCATTTGCCACCTATGTGCCCTCTGTAATGGTACATACCCTTCAAGAATCCTATAAACGACCCTTTGACTTTTCCACTTGGGTCCATTTTACCAATGAAAAGCCATCTGAAGTAATTCACTTGTCTTTCAAATCATCTAAGACTAAATCAAGGTTTGCAAGTGGCTTTACCTATGAATTTTTTACAATTAGAGTCACTTGTCAACCTTGAAATGCACTTGGCAAGCAAAAGAGGAAAACACTTGGTTTTTTTCATGGGAAATGGTCTAACAAAGAATTTTTTTTCCACAAGGTAGCTGAGGATGAACTAGCCAGAATATGGATTGAATGACTCTTGAAATAAGAAAGGAAGGGGTGCCTAATTTTGGCCTACAAGACCAAAAATTGGTCAATAGTAACCTAATTATTCTTCTATTGGATGATGATAAGGATGATGTCAAGGTTTAGGTCAGATAGAGAGTTTGAAGGTAACCTATTAATTATTATATTGGTTGATGTCAAGGTTATTTTAGTGGTGTGAGAGTGATGTATGATGAGTGTTCTTTTTTTATAGCATTGAAGTAAGCACATTTGAGTACTAGTTCTCGAGTATAAGGTGTCTTGAGAAACCTAGTCTAGACCTTGTGAGAAAGTATGTGTATGATGGCTTGGTGAGATTAGTGCACACATTAATGAGTGGTTATATAAGGTTGATTGAGCATGTATGTAAAGCATTGGATCACTCATGAGAGTCTCAGGGTGAGCCTATATGGGTAAGACCTGTTGGTGCCAAATCTTGCACCCTAGAAGAGAGTGTTCAAGTGTCTTCTAGATTTGGCCAATGTTAGAAAATTTCTATGGCATGTGGGTATACCTATAGAGTAAATTAACCTTTAGATTTAAAGGGATAGATCCCTGATTATATCTCTATAATACAACTTCTATCTAAACTAGTTTTCTTGAAAGGAAAATAATTAAAAATTACAGAAAAGGAAAAACTACTCTAAGAGTGGTAATACACCAAGATTATCTTCCACATGGATATCATATTTTAATGTATGATACAACAAAATGCATATACTAATTTCAAGTTATAAGGGTTGCAACATAATAAATTTAGTATAGATGTGAGATGCATAAAAAAACATAAGGTAAATGAACTGAAAGGCAGATTGCACATTCCAGGAATAGTTATACACTTACAATAGTTTAACACACTTAAACACACTCTACATGATCTATTAGACAAGGAACTTTTGCTCAGGTGTGAAGGATAAAGTATTTAA
Source organism: Torreya grandis (assembly GCA_037957365.1). NCBI lineage: Eukaryota > Viridiplantae > Streptophyta > Pinopsida > Cupressales > Taxaceae > Torreya > Torreya grandis. The sequence continues at coordinate 2,152,963 of JARHVA010002976.1, forward strand.
GGATAGAAAATCATCACTTCTTGTTGCTATACATCACTTACATGCTTAAACAATTATTTAGAAACTTGAAAGAAATAGACTAGTAAAAAGCTTTAAAGGCAAAATGTGATATCAATGCAGCAGGGCTTCGCCATACATCATGTGGAACTTGTTTATACTAACCCAAGGGCTGGATTTATAATAAAAAAGAAGTGAGAATAGGAGGCCTTTTACACCAAAAATAGGAATCAATCTTTTATAAGTCTCCATCCTCAACAACAACCGTCTTTGTAAATGATGTTCATTTAGGCCATTTGATTGATCCATTGTCACCTCAAGTGGTTACATAGTTAGCTTGCTCTCTCAAAGATGCTTCCCTAATGGTTGCACCAGTAGAATAAAGTATTTAAAGTTGAGTAATGGCATCAATATAGTTACTACAAATGACTCCACCTATTTTAGATTTGTCTTGATGCTAATAGCTTCTTACTAGCTCGCTGAGGTGTGTAACAACATAGGGGGAATCATTTTCATTCTGTTGGCCTTGGAGATGAAACCACCTAAAGCTTAAGTGTATGCCCTCATACATTTTTTCATAATGATGGATCCATGTATGTTTCCATAAACATCCCTTGAAATCTCATCCCAACTCAGCCTTAGCTGAATGTTTGATTCCTGCAAAGCCCCTCAACCTTTCTTCCTTTGATTGGATGTCAAAAATGACTCAGATCTTGATCTAATAAATGGTGAAATTTTTCTCCATCTGATACTTAATATATGAATAATGTGGGCCCTTATATCTTTGAGAATTTGAGTGAGGACCATTGATCTACCTGTAACCCACTATTTAAATGCCAACAGCTAGCCCATCAACATGAAGTTGACATTTGTGCAATTATTGCTCTAATAGAACCATTTTTGGGGCATTTAACCGAGACCTTTGCTTTAGAATTTTCCTAAACAATTTTATCATAGACCCTTTCCTTTGAAATAATTAATCTTTTAGGCCCCTTCAATGCCTTTGCAAATGCCTCTTTGATTGGCAATCTTGAAAAGGACACTTTGCATGAAAAATGATCCTTTGGGATTTTTGAATTATCCCTTCAAACTTTTTTCAAGTGTCCCTTCAGAAATTTGAATTGACCAATTCCTTCAAATGTTTTAATTTTCCCTTTAGAATTTTTGAAAGTGTCCCTTCAAAAATTTGAATTGACCAATTCCTTCAAATTTTTGAATTGTCCCTTCAAACTTTTTGCAAGTGTCCCTTCAGACAAAAGTTTGAAGGGATTATGCCTTAGCTTCTTTTGTTTTAGAAACATTCCCTTCAAAGGAAAAAATACCTTTGAGAAAATTTCATAGGCACCTTACTTGAAAATTCCTTTGGACCTTTTGCCAAAAGATGCCCCTTCGAAAGTTTGGAAGATGCCTTCCAAAAACAATGAACTAGACACTTCAAAAAAATTGAAAGGGACACTTTCCTGAGAAAAAAATCCTTTAAGAAATTGTGTAGGTTACTTGCATGAGGAAAAATTCCTTTGAAAATTTTGAAAAATACAAATTCTTTTAAATTTTTTGAAATGTTCCTTTGCCTGTAGAACAATTCCTTTGGAAAGATTGTTTTGGACATTTTATCTAAAATAATTCTTTTAGAATTTTTGTTTCAAACAAAATATCTGAAATAATTCCTTTGAACAAAAACCCAAAACAAAATTTTTAAATAAAAACCTAAAATAAAACTTACAAAAACTTCCTTCGATAGACAAAATCCAAATGCTGCACTTAGCCAAAATGAAAGATGCAAAGCCTAGGAGTGAAAAATGGATAAAATTATTGGTGATTAATAGGGGTGGCATGCCTGTTATGCCTAAGACCAGTTGCCTAAATCCTTCCATTGGGCATGGAGTCACACGTATAGGTACCCAAAATGACTTGAACAGACCCTTGGCTCAAAAAACACTAGCTAGTTGATTCACATACACAAAGGAAAAGACACACCAAACAAAAGGAAGGAAACACACCTATGTTATAAATCATTTAGGGAACACAACAATAAACTAAAATAAAAACTAGACTAGACACACACACCTAAGCTACTATTTACAAAACATGACTTGTAAGGACTAATAACAAAACTTTAGATGTATCCGATTCACAAGGATAGGCAATTCTTCTCCATTCATCTTCATTATTTGAAAGGAGTTTCTTTGGTTGCACTTACTAATGATGTAAGGGCCACTACACAAAGCATCAAACTTTGTATGTCTACTTAGTTTTGTTCTATCTTCGTCCCATTTTATCACCAAGTCACCTTCCTTGAACACTCTTGCACTTGCTCTTTTATTAAAGGAATTCATCATGAGTACTTGGTTATGTTCCATGGCCTTGTGTGCATTATCTCTTACTTCTTGTATCTATATTAGTTATGTCAATCTGACTTCCATTGGAGTATTTTCAAGTAATTCTAGATAATGTGCAAGTCATATAGAAGGGAGCTCTTAAGAGATGGACAACCTAGCTTCTCTTCCATAAACAAGCACAAAGGGAGAGTTACCAATTGATCTCTTATGAGTAATCCTGTCAGCCCATAAGGATATCTTCAACTTGCTGTGCCATGCTCTTTTATTTTTCTCCAATGTCTTCTTGATGATATTGATGAGATTCTTGTTAGTAAATTCATCCAATGCATTACCTTGAGGGTAATAGTTGGATGAGGTATTCAAGTAAACTCCATTCCTATTTTCCCACTCAAAAGTTTTAGCACTTATGAAAGCTAGTGAATTATCAAAAATGATAACATGGAGAAATTTAAACCTTGCTATAATGTTCTCATAAAACTCTAAGATAGCCTTTTCAATTGGCTCCTTCAATACAATAGCCTCTACCCACCTTGTGAAGTAGTCAGTAGCAATCAATATCCATTTGTGTCTAGCACTTGATGAAGGGTTGATCAAACCAATGAAATCAAGGCCCCATTACATGAAAGGCTGGTCTACTTGGATAGGATTCAATGGAAGGGATGCAAGTTTTTGTTTGCCTACAAAGAACGCACATTGAAGACACATTTTATCCCAATGGTAATAGTCCTTAAAAAGACTAGGCCAATAGTAACCAGCCCTAATTATCTTTACAATCATCATCTTAAGAGATAAACGACCTTTATCTGTACCAATGTGAAACTTTTCTAGTAGCATACCAAGCTAATCATTGTTAACACACCTTAACAATACACCATTCACATCTTTCCTAAAGAGAACACCATCTACAAGATAGTAAGGAATGGTCTGGAATCTAAAATACCTCCTTTGAAACTTGTTCAAGCCATTGGGGAACCCACCATTTTGAATAAAACTAATGATGTCTTGTGTCCAATTTTGAATTTGTTCATGATCAGCTAGTTGGGGGTGAAATTGGTTGATCAAGACTTCCTCTTTTGGCTCTTGAAAATATGAAGCTAAATTCTCACATAACCCTTTTCCTCTTACTGAGTTTGTCACCTTAATATCCACATCATACTCCATTACCTTGGTAATCCACCCAACTCTCTTTTCATTGAGGTCTCTACTTAGGAGAAACTCCTTGGTGTTAGGATGAGAAACCATGACATGTATCTTGTTGTTTGAAACCATGTGCCTAATTTTTTTCAATCCTCTTATCATAGCTAGAGCTTGTTTCTCAAAAAATGTATACTTGACCTCATAATCTTCCAATCCTTGGCTAAATAATGCAATTGGTTGCTCTACCTCTTCACCATTCTTTTTCACAAGCATAATTGAGATTTTATCAAGGTTAGCAAAGGTATAAAGTATGAAAACTTTGGCAAAGTTTGGGTTCAAGATAGTAAGATATTTTTTAGTTGCTTATTTGATTGCCTCAAATCTATTCTTACCTTCCTTTGTCCAAGAAAAATCTTGGTTCTTCATGAGCATGGATGTGATAGGCTTTACCAAAGTTGCAAAGCCTGGAATAAACCTTCTTACAAAGTTTATTTTCCCCAAGAAGCTTTGAAGTCCTTTCTTGTGTTGAGGCAAAGACAGGTCTAGAATAGCATCAATCCTTTCGGGGTCAATAGACAAGCCTTCTTTTGAAACAATATGACCCAAGAACTTACCTTCATGGATAGCAAAGATGCACTTTTTTGGATTAAGGGATATTCCATACTCCCTACTCTTCTCAAACACCTGCCTTAGATGTTCCATATGATCAATAGCATCCTTTGAGAAAATAGTTATATCATCAAGGTACACAAGCAAAAACTCATTGATCAAACCTTTAAAATCCATGTCCATTGCCATTTGAAATGTAGCTCTGACATTGGATAAACCAAATGGCATCTTCCTATAGGCAAAGGTCCCCCATTTTGTAGTGAAGGTTGTCTTGATCTAATCTTATCCATTCACCAGTATTTGATTGTAACCTAAATAACCATCAAGAAGTGAAAAGTATTGAGAACCTAAAACAACTTGTAGAATTTGTTCCATGGAAGGTAGTAGATAATGATCCTTGAGAGATACTCTATTAAGGTCTCAAAAATCCACACAACATCTGATCTCTCCATTCTTATTTTAGATAGGTACAAGATTATCCACCTAAGTTGAGTGTTTGATAAGAAAGATACTTCTAGACTCGATCAACTTGGTCAGCTCTTTCTTCACAAGTTTCTCTATCTTGGGATTGATAGGCCTTTGTTTTTTCCTGACTGGTTTAGCTCCAGGTTCTAACTCAATAGTGTGATGAGATGGACTTAGATCAAACCCTTTAAAATCTTTATATTCCCAAGAAAAGATGTCATGGAACTCTTTGAATAATTCAATAAAGGCCTACCTCTTAGATAGAGAACATGTCTTACCAATTTCTAGAAGCTTATCCTTGTAAATCATGACTCTCTCATAGTTCTTTTCTTTCATGGACATGCTCACTCCTTATTTCTTCCTTTGATCATCTTCATTGAAAACACTCTCTAAAGTAATCATCCCTTTAGGTATCTTGTTTGTCTTTAGCTAAATAATTTATTCTTCATATTTATCATGCAGTCTCTTTTGGTTCCTTGAGGAGAATTTTGCCTCATTTTGTAAGAAGTGTGTAATGTGTTCATTAATTTCAAACACTTGACATGATACTTCATTGTCTAGAATATAAGGCATCACAATGACCTTGATATGAGACTAATCTTTCTCCTTCCCTACATCAACAAATGCATCAAACTGTGCTCTTATGGCAGTAAGTCTATCAACATGTTTATTTGAATCCCTTGGTTTGGGTTATATGTTGAAGGCATCAAAGTCTTCAAATAGGTAACACACCCTATGATTGTAGGATTTAAGCAAGGGATTATTATCTATAGCTTGATTTCTCACTTTTTGGATGACCAACTCACTATCCCCATAAACCTTCAAATTCTTGATCCCTCTCTTCTTTGCCCATTGGAGGCCATGAACTAGGCCTTCATAGTCTGCCACATTGCAGGTACAACCGAAGTGGAATCTATATGAAGAGTAGCATTGATTATTTGATGAAGAAAATAAAATTACCCTATATCTTACACCTACTTTGCTTATTGAGCCATCAAAAAACATTTCCCATATCCCTTCAAGTTCATGATCTTCATTAGTGAGTGAAGGAATAGAATCATCTTTTTCATGCATACAATAAACTCCCAAATCAGTCTCTTCTATGAATGCATATGGATAAAGTCCATGTATTTAAATTCTATACTTATCAAGGAAAGGATTAGAAATACCTTCAAGGGGGGAGGATGCTTCACCATCCATGACACCTTCATCTTCTTTACTAATTAGACAATTTTGATTTGAATTTATCTCCATGTATGGCTCAATATGAAACCTTGATAAGGGATATATCCTTATAGTCACCTTGTTTCCATATCTTGGTTTGAATTCTAGAAAATACCAATCAGTAGAAAGGTACCCTCCTATGTTAGTCGTGAAGTCTATTGACAAGTAGATATCAAAATGAGTTGGAAGATCTACCACCACAACATCTTGTATAATGGGGAAACTTGGGTAACCATGTAAAAATAATTTAAAACATATAAGTAATCCCACTATCATGGTTGGAGTCCCATAAATTTATAACACACCTTTACTATGTGTTTCATACTTCAATCTGAACTTATCAACCACCACCTTAGGCATGACAGTGGTAGTAGTTTCACTATCTACAATACAATTGTGAATCAACTTGTCTCCCATACTGAGTGTGAGGTAGAAGGGTGGAGGTTTTTAATATTTGGTGGAGGGATCTAAGACATGATTTGGAGTATTGTTAAGGGATACACTATTGTGTTTTTAAGTTTGAGGGGCTATATGAATGCTCGCAAGTTGTTCTTGTAAGAGCTCCTTTTAACCAAGCATATGTAAGACTTTCTAAAGAGATATGTTTGTCTTGGTATTCTTCAAAGAATCAAAAATGTTTTGAGGGGAAGTATTCACATTTTATTTCTTTCTTGAAGGTAGTGAGGGAGCTTGAACCTGCTACATTGTAGGCTTGACAACTCTAATTGCATTCTGACTTTGTTGAGGAGCATGACTGGTAGTAGGTATCGCACTAGGATTCACACTTTATGGCCTTAGATAGATATCACTTAGAGTCACATGTACTCCCAAAACATCTCCTAGAGCTCTCTTTTTGGATTTTGTTTTAGTTAAAATTGATGTGCTTTAATTTAACACATAATCATCCTTCACTTGAAATTTCATCATACCTACACTTTAGCTGTTACCTTTTCCATGAATATCCATTTACATGAGATTCGATTCTTATAATGTCATTTAAGGAGTATCTTCTTCTTGTGCCACCAAATCTTGGCCATATTTTCCATCATCATACATAAAATGACCTTGAGGTTATCCCCATTGGTCCAAATGATTCTCTCCTTAGACCAGATTAGCATGTATTGGAACAATAACCTTCATGGAAGGATTAGAATTAGAATTATAGGCATTGGTCTGCCTGTTGAAACCTTGTTGACCTTATCCTCTTCCTTGGTAGTTGTATTGGGGTTGAGCTCTATAGCCTTGTTGAGGATAGTATTGAGGGTTAGGTGGAGCACTTGCCTGGAATTGAGCTTGCTTGAGCTGAGTTTGTAATGACCAGATCTCTTCATCTTTGTCCACAACATTATCCATCTTCTTAGGAATGGTTCTTGGCTTGGCATTGGTGTTATGAACTTGTGATACCCTTGGAGTTTCAACTGAACTATGAGATAGAAAAGGCATAGAAACTCTTGGAGGTAGCTTTACATCATGTATCAAGCTATTCTCAACTTCAATAGCTATCTCATATACGTCTGGCAGAGTAAACCTTCCCATTAACTACAAAATTACCACTACATTAGTATAAATACCCTTGAGATATGTTAGAAACATAAATCTCAGAGGAGGTCTCATGACAGGTGGAAACTTATGCCATGTCCTTTGAAATCTTTCATTAAAATCCCCCATGGATTTGTTAGGACCTCCCTTTATCATATTCAACTGGTGGATTAGCGAAGTATGGTCACTCTTATTCTCAAATATAGTTACCAAAAATTCCCCAAATCTATCCCAACTTATAATGCAACCACCTTCCAAATTCCTATACCAGTCAAGTGCCTTTCCTTTTATAGACATAACAAACAATTTAATGGCTATTTTGGCTCAGGTGACATTATGGAAATTACATAAATTTGGAATGTCCCTAATATGCTCAGATGGAGTGATAGGACCCTCTCCATTGAAACTAGGGATATTTTTGGTAGCATTGGGAGGAATAAGGTCATATGTAGTCAGGTTGATTGGATTTTAGGTGGTGAAGGCCGGTAAAGGTTGATGCCTATCCATTTCTCCTCTTTCCTCTTGATGTTCTATTTCTTTAATCTCTTCAACTTTTTCTTCTTGTTCAAAATTTCATTTCCCACGATCTCTAAGTGTTAGGAATGGTTCAGGGTGTTGTTCTTCAAGAAGAGCTTCAGCTAGAGGGGCTTGATCGAATATCCTAGATGACCTAGTGAAGACCATGAAGTATAATGTGAGAAACTTGATATACAACTAGAGATTCTCACCTTTTGGAGTTAATAAATTTTGGATTAATAATATTTCTACAACCTTATGCTTGTCAAGACCAACATTTAGCTTGGCGTGTAAATGACTAGGACCAACTATCCCACTACGTGTGCTAGAACTATTGGTGTTGAATCTTGCAGCCCAAAAGAGAGTGTTCAAGTCTCTTCCAAATTTGGGCAATGTTAGAACATTTCTAGGGCATGTGGGTATACCTATAGAGGAAATGAACCTCTAGATTTAAATGGCTAGCTCCTTAAATATATCTCTACAAAACAACTTCTATCTAAACTAGTTTTCTTGAAAGGAAAAGAGTTATAAATTATAGAAAAGGAAAACCTACTCTAAGAGTGGTGACACACCAAGATTATCTTCCATGCGGATATCATATTTTAATGCATGATACAAAAAAATTCATAGACCACTTTCAAGTTCTAAGGGTTTTAACACAAATATTTCAGTATAGAGGTGAGACACATAAAACAACACAAGGTAAATGAACTGAAAGATAGATTGCACATTACAAGAATAGTTAGACACTTACAACAATTTAACACACTTAAACATACTCTACATGCCCTGTTAGACTAGGAAATTTTGCTTAGGCATGAAGGATAAAGGACTGAAGGATAAAAAATCATCCCTTTCTATCATTATACATCACTTACATGCTTAAACAATTATTCAAAAAATTGAAAGAAATAGACTAGTATTTATACTTTAAAGGCAAAATGTGATATCAATCCAACATGGTTTCACCATACATCATGTGTAACTTGCTTACACTAGCCCAAGGGATATATTTATAGTATAAAAGAAGCAAGAAGAGGAGGGATTTTGCACCAAAAAGAGGAATTAATCTATTAGAATTCTCCATCCTCAGTTGCAACTATCTTTGCAAATGATGCTCATTTGGGTCATTTGATTGATCCATGTCACCTTATGTGGTTACACAGTTAGCTTGCTCTCTCAAAGATTTTTCCTTAATGGTTGCACTAGTAGAATCAAGATATTCTGAGCTAAGTAATGACATCAATGAAGTTACTATAAATGAGTCAAGTTATTGTAGATTTGTCTTGATGTTAATAGCTTCTCACCAGCTTGTTGAGGTGTGTAATGGCATAAGGAGAGTTATTTTCATTCTATTGGCCTTGGAGATGAAACTACCTGAAGCCTATGTGTATGCCTTCATGGAATTTGTTAGAATGTTAGATCCATGTATGTGTCTACAAACATCCCTTGAAAGCTCATTATAGCTTGGCCTTAGTCAAATGTTTGATTCTTGTAAAGTCCCTCAACCTTTCTTCCTTTGATTGGCTATAAAAAAAACTTAGATCTTAATCTAATCAATGGTGAAATTTCACTCCATTCAATATTTAATGAATGATTAACATGGGCCCTTGGATCTTTAAGTGTTTGAGTGAAGACCATTGATCTGCCTGGGATCCACTATTTAAACACCAATGGCTAGCCCATCACCTTGAAGTTGACATTCGTGCAACTATCACTCTACTGGAACCATTTTTGGGGCATTTTACTTAGACCTTTGCTTCAACATTTTCCTAAACATTTTTCTCGTGGACCCTTTCCTTTGAAGGAATAAATATTTTAGGCCCCTTCGGCTCCTTCACAAATGCCTCTTCGGTCAACAATCTTGAAAAGGACACTTTGCATTAGAAATTATCCTTCAAGATTTTTGAATTGTCCCTTCAAACTTTTTAAAAGTGTCCCTTCAGAATATTTGCAAGTATCCCTTCAAAAATTTGAATTGACCAATTCTTTCAGATTTTTGAATTGCCCCTTCAAAAAATTTTCTAAGTGTCCCTTCAAACAAAAGTCTGAAGGGATTATGCCTTAATTTCTTTTATTTTGGAAACATTCCCTTCAAACAAAAAAAATAACTTCAGGAAAATTGCATAGGCACCTTACTTGAAAATTCCTTTGGAACTTTTGCCAAAAGATGCCCCTTTAGAAGTTTGGAAGATGCCTTTTAGAAAAAATGAACTGGACACTTTGGAAAACTTGAAAGGGACACTTTCCTAAGAAAAAGACCCTTCAGGAAAGTGTGTAGGGTACTTGCATGAGGAACAATTCCTTCAGAAAACTTGAAAAAGACAAATTCCTTCAAATTTTTTAAATGTCCCTTTGCATGTAGAAAAATTCCTTCAAAAAGATTGTTTCAAACATTTTATCCAAAAAAATTCTCTCAAACTTTTTGTTTTGGACAAAATATCTGAAACAATTATTTTGAACAAGAACCTAAAATAAAACTTTCAAAAAAAAAATCGAAACAAAACTTTCTAAAGGAAATAACACTTGTGTAAAAGACCGAAACAAAAACTTCCTCTAATAGACAAACTTCAAATGTTGCACTTAGTCAAAATGAAAGATATAAACCCTGGGAGTGAAAATTTACTAATAGGACCTTCAAACCAAGTCTACATCTAGACCACTTCTAGACCTTACCTAGCCTAATGAGGTATCATGATTTATTGTCAAGGTATATGAAGATGTATGGAAATGAATAAGAATGTATGATGTTTCTTGAGTATGTGACAGTGGTAGAGAGCACATGGAAAGAAGCATGAAGGTCATGTTAGGAATTAAAATAATTTAAACTAGATTTTAATCACCATAAAATCACATAACTAAATTTTAAATGTGAAATAAGATTTAATTATGCACTAACATGCATCACATAAATAATTCCTCTAATCACAATTAAATGAAAGCATAAATAGAGATAACAAAACATAAATAAAACCATAACACATATATACCATAGTTCACCCAACGTGGGTTACATCCACCAAGAAAGTCCTTAATAAAATCTTTAATCAAAATAAGATTACAAAGAACCTCTCACAGAGATAGAAAATCTCCTATAGAAAATGTTGCACATGTGCTATGCTACACTTTCACCTGCAGCTGTAAAATATGATATCTCATAAGCTAATATACCACACCCTATAAATAAAGACATGCACTTTGCAAAAATATCTACACTTTAACTCTGTCTCTTAAATTCCACACCCTAAAAATAAACACATCAACCTCTAAAGGTCACATCACACCTATAAATATAACAAATGAAAGAAAATCCACCAAACAAGGAGAATTGTGCAATGCTTATATAAGATAAGAATTATCCACCATGTGACAAATCTCCTCCACCTAAGCAAGCTCATCCATAAGCCCACCTAAGGAGAAACTCACCATGTTTATCTCTTCTCTTCCAAAAAGCACATTTTCCAAAGACGTGATCACAACCAACTCCTTAAAAGAAGGAAGTCATTCCCTTTTCCAATAAACAACTAACTCCCTCATATCAAGGAATTCTACATGAAAATAGGCATCTAAAAACTAACTTCATAAAACATGGAATACATAGAAATTATAAATATAAGGAATATTACACTCACATGTGAATCAAGGTTCCACAATAGGTGGACTGAGGAAAAATGCACTCCCCACATTTGTCAAGTTCTCTAGTCCCCAAAAATATATCTCCATGGTCATGTGATAGCCCCAAAGGGATCCACACTCAACAATCTCCCACTTGGAGACTAGTTCTCCTAAACAGAATCTATCACTGCTCCATGACCACTCAGGACAACCAAATCTAAACATATTCTCAACTTATCTAATGTGACCACCTTGGTCATCATATCCATAGGATTCTGGCTAGTATGAATCTTCTTCAGCTTCACCAAGTTCTCCTCTAAAGTTGTCCTGATGAAGTGATAATGTAAGTAAATGTATTTCATCCTCAAGTGGAAAGTGGAGTTCTTTGCCAAATGAATAACACTCTAACTATCATTATGTAGTCTCCTAACTTCTTGATCATGTACTAACTCTTGAAATAACTCTTGTAACCAAATCATCTCCTTTCTAATCTTTGTGGCAACAACATACTCTGCCTCTGTGGTTGACAAAGCCACAACCTTCTCTATCCTATAAATCTAACTAATTGTTGTATATATAGTAGTAAATATATAGCCTATCATACTTCTCCTGTTATCAATATCCCCTATCATAATCGAGTCCACATAACTATGTAAAGTGGTATCTAATCCACCATAATATAATACAAAATCCATGGTTCCTCTCAAATACCAAAGAATCCATTTCACTACTTACCAATGCTCATAACCAGGATCACTCATATACCTACTCACAACTCCCACTACTTGGGCAATATTTGGCCTAGTATAAACCATGGCATACATCAAGCTACCAAATGATGATTAGTAAGGTACCTTGAACATTTTAAGATTTTTAGCTTCCATCATGAGACACTACTCCTTTGATAATCTAAAGTGGCCTACCAAAGGAGTACCAACAAATTTAGCATCCAAAATGCTAAACCTTTCTAAGACATTCTTCACATACTCTAATTGGAATAAGATCAACTTCCTCTCCTTCTCATGAGTAATCCTCATACTAAGGATTTGCTTTGTATCACCCAAATCCTTCATAGAAAAAGAGTCACTAAGTTATTTCTTGAGCATATGAATATGTTGTATGTTCTTTGATACAACTAACATGTCATCCACATACATGCATAAAATAATAAAGGAACCAACATCAAAATGTTTGATGTACATGCAATGGTCATAATTACACCTTTGATATTCTTGTTCCAACATAAAATAATCAAATTTATTATACCATTGTTGTGGAGCTTATTTCAGGCCATACAAGCTCTTATTTAGTCTGCACACAAAGTTCTCTTTCCCTTTGACCTTATATCCCTATAGCTACTTCATAAACAACTCTTCATCCCAATCACCATGAAGAAAATTATTTTGTACATCTAACTATTCTAAGTACAAATCCTCAACTATAACTAAACTAAGAACAGTCATAATAGAATTCATTTTTACAATAGGAGAGAAAATCTCATCAAAACCAATACCTAATTTTTATGCAAACCCCTTGACCACCATCCTAGACTTATACCTTTTTATCCCTTCATCCTCTTATTTTATTCTATAGATCCACTTGTTTAGCAATGCACTCTTTCCCTTGGGTAGCCTTACAAAATCCCACATTTGGTTATCCATGAGAGATCTATGTTCCTCATCCATGGCTTACTCCCACTTCATCCTAGCATCTACTGCATTACTTCCTCATAACACTCTAGTTTTTTATTGTTAGTGAGTAAAAAATAAGGAGAAAAATGTTCAGGTGTTCTTCTTACCCTAGAAGACCTTATTACCATAAGAGTCTGGGGTCCTTATGTAGAAGGTTCCTGAACTGATTCATTAGATACTTTGCCATCCATAATGTCATCCAATACTGTGTACTCTTTTTGTTCATGTTCATGTTCCTAAAACTAATTCTTATACATGAATTTTTCATTAAATATTACATCTCTAGATCAAAATATTTTATTATCTTTAATGCTCGATAAATGAAAATTGAAGTCATCCTCACCATATCCAACAAATGTGCATTTTTTTATTTTGCCTCTAATTTGGTCCTATCCTCTTTCTTAATGAGAGCAAAAGCCTCACATCCAAAGACTAAGAAAATAATAATAAACATTCTTACCAGACCAAGCTTGTTTAGGAATGCCTCCATCCAAAGGCATAGAAGGTCCTCTATTAATCAATTAAACTGTTGTGCTAACTGCTTCTACCCAAAACTATAAAGGCAACCCTGCATATAACCTCATGCTCCTAACACATTCCATTATTTTTCTATTCATCCTTTTAGATACCCCATTCTATTATGGAGTTTTTGGAACTATCCTTAGCCTACGGATTCTATTGTTAGAATAATAATCAAAGAAAGCATTATTATAATACTCACCTCCATTATCTGATCTGACATATTTCAACTTGAGACATGTTTCATTCTCAACCAAGGCTTTTCACTTCTTAAAAGTGTCAAATACATCAAATTTATTTTTAATATAATAAACCCAACCTTTCCTAGTTGCATCATCAATAAAAGTGACATAATAATTGGAACCACTAATAAAATATACTTGAGATGGTCCCCATACATCTGAATGTACCAACTCTAACTTGTGCTCTTTCTTTGTGGGTCTAACCTTCATGAAATTAACCCACTTCGATTTACAATACACAAAATTCTCACTGAAGTCTATATCTATGTCTTTTAATCTAGACAAATTATCTTTTAAGATCTCCATGCCCTTATGGCTCATATGACTGAGCTTGTAGTACCACATAGTTGCATTTCCATCTGTAACAACTAAATCAAAATAATCAAAACTACTATTCAAATATAATTACCAACTTTTTTACCTCTCAAAATCATAAGAACACCTTTGGTAACTTTTCAAGAATCTATAGTAAACATAATCAAACAACCCTCACTGCCTAATTGCCCCATTAAAACCAAATTCTATGTCAACATAGACATGTGTCTGAAATCCTTAAGTAGCCATGTGTTCCCATTCTAAATTTTAACCTAAACACAACCTTTCCCTAATATCTCACATGGTTCATCATCACTAAGATAAACATGTCCTAAATTCTCTTGAACATAATCAATAAAATAATGCCTATGTGGGGTGACATGAAAAAGCCCCTGAATCTAATACCCAAGACTTAGAAAAACTACCTATAGAAAGAATTAAGGCATCCTAACATGATTTAACTAATGTCACATTTACCTCATTTGTTTCCTCCTTGTTGGCATTATTATCTTGAAGTGACCAACAATCCTTCTTTGAGTGTCTACTCTTCTCACAATGCCAACATATCATCTTGGATCTAGATCTAGATTTAGATCTACCCTTTGACTTTCTATGGTTGCCTTTGCTCTTGTCCTTTTGCCTCCCTATAGTATAAATATACAAAGCATTGCCTGAAGAAGATTCACTAGTGCTTTTTCTTCACATTTCCTCACTAATAATCACACCTACAACATATTCAAAATTTAAACTTCTCTTGGTAGGGACTACATTACTCACAGCTATAACCAAACTATCCCAACTATCAGGAAAAGAACACAAAACCAACAAAGCTCTAACTTCATCATCAAACTTAATTCCAATATAAGTGAGCATACTTAAAACCATATTAAAATCATTTATATGATTATAAATTGAACCATTCTTAGACATTTTCATGTTAAACAATATTTTCATAAGAAATTTTTTATTTGAAGCAGAGGGTTTCTCATACAACTTTTCTTGTTTATCCATGAGATCCTTTGTAGTTTTCTCATCTAAAATGTTAAATGCAACAAAAGATGTAAGGCATAATCCTATGGATCCCAATGCCTTCCTATCATGTAATGATCAATCTGCATCACTCATACTTACATGTTGTTCTCCTTTCCCCTCTAAGGGAAGATGAATCTCTTTTTGATACAAGTAATCTTCCATTTTCATTTTTCACAAACCAAAATTCTTACCATTAAACTTCTCAAACCTGAATTTGATCTCTTCTCCCATAACTCCCACTCAAGCTAATAACCTTTCCTATGATTTACCACTTTATAAAAACACAACCAATGGCTTTGATAATTATGCAATGTTTATCCAAGATAAGCATTATCCACCATGTGACAACTCTCCTCCACCTAATCAAGCTCATCCATAAGCCCACCTAAGGAGGAACTCACCATGTTTATCTCTAATCTTCCAAAAATCACATTTTCCAAAGACATGTGATCACAACCAATTCCTTGAAACAAGGAATTCATTCCCTTTTTAAATAAACAACTAACTCTCTAAGATCAAGGAAGTCAACATGAAAATAGGCATCTAACAACTAACTCCATAAAATATGGAATACATAAAAATTAAAAATACAAGGAATATTACACTCACATGTGGATCAAGGTTCCACAAAAGTGGAGTGGAGAAAAATTATCTCCCCACATTTCTGGAGCTTTCTAGGCCCAAAAAATATATCTCCATAGTCATGTGATATCCCAAAAGGCCTCCACACGGAACAGGTCAGTTTTAAGGCCTAATGTGTTTTGTAATTCAAGGTCTAGAGAGCAAAGAGAAAGAGTGTGGCCTAATGAGGGGTCATGATCAGATTTCAAGATGATTAATCTTATGTAATAATTTTTAGAGGTGATATATGTTATTTAATATGTGTTCATGCAATTTGAGGTCTTAGTGTGAAGGACAAATCATGAAAAGTGGTTTTTAGGTCTCCCAAGTACACATAATGAAGACATGTAAACCCAAAAAAAAAAAAAATTATTAATAGGCACATGTAAACTCTACATGGGAACTTGATCTATTAAATATATATGGGTAATTTTCTTAGATAATAACTATAGACATTGGTTTTGGATGTAAGGGGCAATTCTTTATGAACAATCATTAACACCAAAACCTATGTTAAACCTATTTAAAATCCTAACAAAGACTCGATGTGAAATATATTATTCAAAACAACCTATAATGGTCTCAAATGAATAAAAAAAATATTTTATCATGTATTAAACTCTCCCAGGTACCTTCAGGTGGTGGTGGTTAGTTAGATGAGATAGAAAATGCACAGATATAGGCTTGTTTGTGAAGAATTTATTGTAGCAATCAAAAGTTGCATTGGTCAAGAAAAGAAAATGGATGGAGGATGAAGCTTGAGACTTATTTTTCATGTCCATGAATGTTTATGGACAAGTTAAAGCCTTCAAGTGTGATAAATTTTTCATCTAAGTTAGCCAAATCGCTAACATGGCTAATGGTAGAAATAATGAATAAACCCTGGTAGCAGTGAGATGATTAGGAATGTCTTATCATGATATGATGATAAAACCAAGTGAATGGAGATGTTTTTTGAGAATGGTATGTCATATTAATTTTTGGTATAATTTTTTGATATTATTTAATATATTGAAAATGTTGCTCTCAAGTTGACCTGTCTAGTTCAGATGAGACAATGAGATATAAGGTCATGAGATTGCTCTGCAATAACAATATCTACCATTTTAATATATTATATTTATATCAAATAATAGTATAATGATATAATAAGATAATATACATGCATAATAAGTCATTTAATATGTTCATGTATGTGTTTAAGGTCATTTTCATTATGACTGTGCTTTAAGGTAAATTGGCAGTTCTAGGTAAGCAAGTTACAATGATGAGTTTGAGGCTCTATGCCATAAGTTGAAGTATATAAGGAATATGGTGTTATTTTTTAGTTATTTTATTTCCAATATATTCTTTTTATAAGGTTTTATAGTTATTTAAAGTGTTTGAAATGTTGAATCCAAAATAGCTTGTCTGGTTCTAGTTTGACTGTGTGTAGTAATATCAAAAGATTGGTTTGCAAGACTAGTATTTGAAATTAGAATGTATAATTTTTTTAATTTTAGAGTGGTATATATATTTAAAATTATATTTTTAAAGTATAATTTATAATGTAAAGTGTTATTTTAGGTGTTAAAGATTAGGTTGTTCATAATTAGAGTTTGGAGTGTTTTGGCAGTTCTGAGTGAGCTATTTACAAAGAAGGGTTTGAGTCATTTTAACCTGAGTTGTGAAGTATAAGTCACATGGTGATGTTTTTTAGGTATTTTAAGTTTTTTTTATATGATTTTTTATCATGTTTGTGTGACTAAATTATTTACATGCTTCAGTTTTATTTGGCATACTTTTTGTAGATTCACAAGCCTAATTGTGAACAGTACTAATGGTGTGCTTCAAGTGGTGGCTGGAGATAAAAAGTTTCATGTATCTAATATGATATTATAAGAGGTATATTTTAATGTTATATTATATTTTCCTACCATGTGTTTATTTTTAATGTGTTCTAAGGAAGGGAAAGTATAATTTATCCTAAAATAGACATAATGGAATTAGGTCTCCATGAGACCTAAAAGTGAGATGAGGTCTAATAGAGTTATGAAAGACCAAAAGTGAATAAATATTAATTTGAATAATGTTTATGATATTTTATAATATATATTACATGGCTGATCTAAGAGGTTAATATTGAGTATCTGACTAAGTGGCATATGAACAAGGAATGGTATATATACATGGCAATTTTAGGCCTATTAGAGTAAGTATGAGAGTATGCAAATGATATATCATATTATTGAGCATCAAGAGGTAATTTAGACCATTATAAGAGTGTATCAGATCATTAATTATGATCTAATAGTGTGTCTACATAACAAGGTCATATGACCTAATCTATCTTAAAGAGACCTAATTGAGCAAAGAGGCCTAGAAGGTAGTTTGAGAGGGATAAGAGTGTGAGGAGATAAAGAGGAGGTCATCATTAGTTGGTTGAGAAAAAAAATTGTTATAAAGGTGATAAAAGCAATTAAGTGGATGATTTGGTACTAATTTATCTAGGGGGTTGGTACCCCTTATAAGTTGGTGCTTGCTAAAGCCTAGTTGGGTTGGTGCTTAGCTAGTTGGGGTTGGTGCTCTATGTGAAGTTAGTGCTTCACTAAATTATGATATTTTGAATTATAGGATTATAGTCCATTTGGAGGGATCAGTGGATTTTCTTACCCTTTAGGGTTTCCCATATATATGATGTGTTGTCTTGTGTAATCTTGTTTTATGCTTGTATAGTTTATTGCTTATGCATTACTTGATCTATATGTTTATGTGATGGTTCATGTGTGCTAAGGAGGAATTGAATGAAAGTTTTAAGAAATTTATTCAAACCCCTACCCCCAGTGATTTTGATTTCAAAATTTGGTATCAGAGGAGGTTATTTGAAGTAGGCCTAATAGCCTAAAGGAGATCCTAGAAGCAAGGATGGCTAGTCAACAAATTCAAAGTGGTTTCTCTACCAGTTAGACACCATTATTAAATGGGACTAATCATGAATTTTGGATCATTATAATGATGAATTATCTAATTTTAATGGGACATGACATATGATAGTTAGTTATGGATGGATACACTCCACCTCCTATACCACCAACTGATGCAGTAGGCAAGAAAGAAAGTGAGAGCAATTTCAAGGCAATGAATACCATTCTATGTATCCTATTAGAGGTAGAGTTTGTGAAGGTGATGCATTATGAGTTAGTGAAGGTGATATGGGACAAGATTAAGACTATTTATGAATGAGACACTGAGGTAAATATGGCCAAGTTACAAACCCACCAGAGATAGTTTGAAAGTCTGAAGATGAAACCATTGCATCTTATGTATTGAAGGTTGATGAAATTTTTAATGTCATTAGAGGATTAGGAGAATAAATGAAAGAGTCTACAATTTTTCAAAAGGTATTGAGATCACTAACTCCTAATATTGATTCTAAGGTGTCTGTAGTAGAAGAGATGCAAGATTTAGACAAACTAGAGATGGATGGGCTTCATGTCATCTTGGTTGCCTATGAGATGAGAACAAATGAGGGAAGACCTCCCAAGAAAGAGGCAACATTTAAAGTTGAGAAGAAGTCAAAATACAAGAAGGTCAAGGATGAGGTATGTTTAGATGTTGTTGATGGTGAGATAATAACCATGTTTGCTAGAAAATTGAGGTTTGGATCTGGTAAGTACAAGGGTAAATTACCTTTAAAATGTTTCAACTATGGTAATATTGGTCACTTTGTATCTAAGTGTCCTAAGAAGGATAATATAGATCATGATGAATAACATGATGAACATCATGAAGATGTTAAGAAGGTATAAAATCTTGACAAAAACAAGAAAGATTTCGAGAAGTATGAGGGTAGGAAAGGGTCATTCAAGAACAAAAGAAGTTTCTATACCAAAGAACATAATAACTCATCTGATGTAAATGTCACAAGTATATCTGATAGTGATGATGATAGTAATGAACATGAACATGACAATAATGAAACCTTATTCATGGCTATATAAATAGACATTGAGGGTTGATAAAAAAGGAAAGGCCTTATGGATGATGCAAAATTAAATTAATAAGAGGCTTAAGTAAATGTTGAGGCAAAATTGGTGAGTGCTCTAGAGGATTTGAAGTTCCAAAGAAAGAAGAATCATAAATTGAAGTCATTAGTTAAGGGCTATGAAGATAAGATTAGTTTGTTTAAGGAGAGATTGAGTAACACATCCAATGAGTATGATGAGATCATCAATCAGATTGAAGCACATATGGAGATAGTCATTGCTAGCTTAAAACCTAAATAGGAAAAATGCACAAGATATGGAACTAAAATAGAATCCTTGAAAGCTAAGTTGGATCAAGCATCTAGTAAGTTGAAGACCTTTTTGAAGTTTAAAAAGAGTAATTATACTCTATATAACATCTTGAGTAGTCATAATTCTATAATTGATAAGATAGGTCTTGGTTTCAAATAAAAATAAAAGGAGGTATCTCAAGTCAAAAAAGAGTCTAATGAAGATAAGAAGGTCAACATCAGACAATTTAATACTATGAGGTATGCTAATTCATTCAATGGTTACTATTTTTCATGTAATTAGTTTGGTCATAGAGTAAGAGAGTGTATAATAAAAATGAATATACATGGGATTATGAAAGGAATCATTAGTCAATAGGTATGAATGAGGTTGTTTGATAAATTTATCATAATGTGGGACACATTTCAAGATTTTATCCTAATAGAGGTAGAAGGCCATCAAGTCAAAACAAGAGGTTTGAAGCCCCTAGAGTGAAAAAAAAAAGGCAATTGAATGTGTGGAAACCAAAGACAATAAAGGTGAGTGATGATCAGTATACAAGCCCAAGTGGACTATTTGTTATGGTAGAGCATACTTCAGATGAGAAATTAAGTCAGGAATGTTCATTATCAACTCAGATTGTTGAACACATGGATGATGAAGAGGACAAGCCAAAGAGACTAATCAAGCCTAAAAGGATCCTGAAGGATATTTAGTCTTGTGAAATCATGGAGATCTAGTAATCTATTAATTTTGTGTTGTTTTAGTACCCTATTAATAAGAGTGAATCCATTAGGCTTCATGGAGACACTCTTCAGTTAGTAGAAGCATGATGGATGCCTAGTTTGAGGGGGAGTTATTCAGGTTGTTCATAAGCTCCAAGTGTAGTTGTTGACAAGCATAGAAGAGTTTTTGAGAGCAGTTTCCAAAGAGTGAGAATGATTGGTTTTAGAATTTTTAGTGTGTATGGCCCTTTGTCATTAATGTCAAAGGAGGAGAAAGTTCAAGGGAGAAAGATAAGAATGAGGGAGATGAGAGTGATTAGATTAAAGAATGTTTTGCCATAAATGAAAAATGTGGAGTTTATTAAAAAAAATATCATTGGTGTCATTGATATAACAAGAAATCCATGTGATAATAGATAATTTAAAGGCAACCTAATGATTCTTCAATTGGTTAATAACAAGGATGATGCCAAGGTTCAGGTCAAAGAGAGAATTTGAAGGCAACCTAATGATTCTTTTATTGGTTGATGTCAAGGTTGTTATAGTGGTGTGAGAGTGATGTTTTATGAGTGTTATTATTTTATAGAATTGAAGTAAGCATGTTTGATTACTAGTTCTTGAGTATAAGGTGTTTTGAAAAACCTAGTCTAGACCTTGTGAGAAGGTATGAGTATGATGGCTTGGTGAGATGAGTGCACTCAGACATGAGTGGTTATATGAGGGTTTTTGATCATGTATGTGAAGAATTATAAAACTAATGAGAGTATCAGGGTGAGCCTATAGAGGTAGGACCTTTAGACCAAGTCTACATCTAAACCACTTTTAGACCCTGCCTATACTAATGAGGTATCATGATCTATTGTCAAGGCATATAAAGGATGTATGATAGTTTTTAAGTATGTATGAGGTTTATTTATTATGTGAGAGTGGTGGAGAGAACATGGAAAGAGACATGAAGTTCATTTTTAAGGCCTAATGTGTTTTGTAAATCAAGGTCTAGAGAGAAAAGAGAGAGAGTGTGGCCTAATGAGGGGTCATGATCAGATTTCAAGATTATTGAGATTATGTAAGCATTTTTAGAGGTGAGGTATGTTATTTAAAGTGTGTTCATGCAGTTTGAGATCTTAGTGTGAAGGACAAAGCATGAAAAGTGGGTTTTAGGTCTCTCGAGTACACAAAATGAAAGCATGAGAATCTAAAAAACAATTTTAGGTGTTTGTTGGCATGTTTAACCTCTTCATGGGAACTTGACCTATTAAGGAGAGATGGGGAAAGGTCTTAGATAATAACTTTAGACATTGGTTTTGGATTTAAGATGCAATTATTTATGAATAATCGTTAACCCCAAAACCTATGTTAAACCTCTCTAAAATCCTAACAAGGACTCAATGTGAAAGATATTCTTCAAAATAACCATGAATTGTCTAAAATTACTATAATTTTTTTTGTATCGTGTATCCAACTCTCACAGGTCCCTCCAGGTTGTGGTGGTTAGTTAGATGAGAGAGAAAATGCACAGATACAGGCTTATTTGTGAAGAAGTTTTTGTAGAAGTAAAAATTTACATTGGTTAAGAAAATGAAATGGATGGAGGATGAATATTTAGACTCATGTTTCATGTACATGAAGTTTTATTGACAATTTTAATCCCTCAAGTGTTCTAAATCGGTCATCCAAGTTAGCTAGCCATTAACATGCCTAATGGTGGAAATAGTGAAAATTTTAGGTAGTGGTGAGAAGATGATTAGAAATGTGTTACCATGATATAATGATGAAACCAAGTGCATGGATATTTTTTTTTGGACTAGTATGTTCTATTCATGTTTGGTATAATTTTTGGATATTAGTGAATATAGTGAAAAATTTGCTCTCAAGTTGACCTCTCTAGTTCAGATGAGACAATGAGATATAAGGTCATGAGATTGGTCTTCAAGATCAATATTTTCCATTTGAATACACACACACACACACACACACACACACACAATAATGGTATAATTATCTCATAGGATCATCTACATGCATCATAATTCATTTAAGATGTTCATGCATGTGTTGAAGGTCATTATCATTATGAATGTGCTTTAAGGTAAATTGGTAGTTCTGAGTAAGCAAGTTGTAGTCATGAATTTGAGGCTATATGACCTTATTTTAAGTATATTAGGCACATGGTGTTGTTTTTTGATACTTTTATGTCTTATATATTATTTTTATAAGTTTTTATAGTCAGTGAAAGTGGTTTAAATATTGAAGCCAAAATGGGTTGTCTAGTTTTGGGTTAACTGTGTGTAGTAAGATCAAAAGATTGGTCTAGAAGACCAATATTTGACATCATACCTTATTATTTTTTAATTTTATAGTGGTATACATATGTCAAAGTATCTTTTTAAAGCATCATTTATCATGGAAAGTGTTATTTCAATTGTTGAAGATCAATTAATTCATAATTAGGTTTTGGAGTGTTCTGACAATTGTAAGTGGGCTATTTATAGAGAAGGTTTTGAGTCCTTTTACCTTGAGTTGTGAAGTCTAAAGAACATGGTGAAATTTTTTAGGTATGATATGTTCTATTTATATTATTTATTATCATGTTTGTGTGACTAAATTATGTACATTCTTCAATTTTGTTTAGCATACTTTCTGCAAGCCTAATTGTGAACAATACTAATAGTGTGCTTCAAGTGGTGGTTGTATCTAATAAGTTTCATGGGTATAATATGAGATTATTGAATGTATATTTTATTGGTACGTTATATTTTCCTAATATGTGTATAGTTTTAATGTGTTCCAAGGAAGGAAAAGTATAGCCTGTCCTAAAATAGACCTAATGGAATTAGGTCTCCATGAGACCTAAAAGTGAGATGAGGTCTAATAGAGTTACGAAAGACAAAAAGGGAATAAGTATTATTTTTAATCATTTTTATGATATGTAATAATACCTATTATATGGCCTAAATAATAGGTTAAGGGTGAGTATCTGACTAAGTGGCATATGAACAAGGAATGGTATATAAAAGGCAATTTTAGGCCTATTAGAGTAAGTATGAGAGTATGCAAATGATATAACATATTATTGAGAAGAAGGAGGTCTTGTAGAACATAATATGAGTGTATAGGATCAGTCATGATGATCTAATAGTATGTATATATATCAAGGTCAAATGACCTAATTTCTCTTGAAGAGACCTAATTGAGCGACCAGGCTTAGAAGGCAGTTTGAGAGGGATAAGAGTGTGAAGAGTTGAAGAGGTGGTCATCATCAATTGGTTGAAAAATAAGGTGTTATGAATGTGATCAAATAAATTAGATGGTTTAGTTGGTTTTGAGTCATCTATGGGGTTGGTAACTCCTTGAAAGTTGGTGCTTGCTAAAGCCTAACTAGGTTGGTGCTCCATGTGAAGTTGGTGTTTCACTAAATTATGATGTTTTGACTTATAGGACTGTAGTCCATTTATAGGGATTAGTGGTTTTTATCCCCCTTGAGGGTTTTCCACATATATAATGTGTTTTTTTTGTTTAATCTTGTTTCATTCTTATATAGTTTATTTCTTATGCATTATTTGATCTATATGTTGATGTGATGGTTTATGTATGCTAAGGAGGAATTAAATGAAAGTTTTAAGACACTGATTCACCACCCCTCTTAGTGATTATGATTAAAAAACATGATACTTATTTGAGTGATCCTTTCAGTCTATTAACATGTTATAAATATGTTTTTACTCTTACACTTACTATAAATATCTTTAAACATGTTTTATACTATGATAAGCCTTATTCAATGTAGGAGAATGATAAAACTAAGCATGTTTGAAGAGTCTTAAGGTCAGGTCAACAAATATTGGTGTATGAAATAAGACTAAGCCTAGTTTAGTCAAAATATAATCTTTGATCCAAGAAAGAATGAGCTAAGAAAATAAATGGAACCAAGAATAAAAACAAGTTCCAGACCTATTTTTCAAGGTTGTTGATGGTTTGTCCAAGATAATAGAGCTTTGTATGTGCATTTTAAGAATATATATGAATAAACAAGACTTTTTGATGATCTTGGTATAATTTATCAGGTCTATTTAAGTTATGTGTTTATTTTTTGCATTACTTTTTATCTTCCTTCATGCTTCTATTAGTCTTGCAGAGGACTAAAACATGATTTTTGAAGAACACAGTCAGAGAAACTAGTTAATTTCTTGTATTTTTATGAGTAAGAGACTCTTATAATGATCAATATAGGTGAAGGAATATCATTAGGATATATTCCAAGTGGAATCAGGCTTTGAAAGTCATTATAACTCTATGTTACCTTATTTATTTTCTCTTGGGTCTGAGATCTGAGTTAAAATCCTAGGTTAGGGTTTAAATTACTAAAACTGTTATGAAACCCAAAAAACCATAAAATCATGTTCAATTTTTTAAATTAGTTATATAGGGACCTAATTTACATGTTTTAAGTAGTTTTAAACTTGAAAGGCTCTTTAATCATAATATATAGATGACCATATCAAAACAAACCTGTAATTAGGCCTAAAATAGGACTATGAATTGCGTTTCTTGAACTTGTTTTTTATGAATTATAACATATTAATGATTTTTTGAGATCAATTTATGATGAATAAATTTTGATTCAATCCATTAAATTACAAAATAGCTTTAGCAGACCTAGAGGTAAAGTTATAAGCCCATTCAAAGAGACCATCTTCTGAAGAGTATAGACCCTTAGGCATTCGGTTAAACCAAAGTGGTATTAGATCAGAGTTTAGGTTGTCTCAATTTTAAATTATTTGATTAATAAGCTATGAAATAAGTTTTTAAATATGACAACTAGAGTAAGAGCTAAAGGAAGTCAAAGAAGAGAACCTACTCAAGCCATGTTTCTTGAATAAATGAGAAACATTCAAGATCATTTTTAGGAAATAGAGATTGATTGGAGGAGAGGAATTGACATGGGATATCTCAGTGATAGAGAAGAGGAAGAACCTCAAGAATAAAACATAGAAAAAGAAGGAGAATAAAGTAGAAGAGAGATTGATCATAATAGTTGTGGGAGTCAACTCCAAGCCCAAACTAGAAGTACCTATGTATGAAGATAACCTGAATGTAGAGGAGTTGGTTGAATATATCAATGCCATGGATAAATATTTTTAGTATGAAGACATAGATAATGAAAAAAGGTGAAGTTTATTATTACTAGATTGAAAGGTCATGTAGCCCTTTAGTGGGATGGAGTTCAATATTAGAGAATAAATAAAGGGAAGCCAAAGATCGATATCTAGGACATAATAGTGGAATATTTAAAGATTAAATTCATGAGAAAATACTAATAGACTAATCTCTTCAAGAAACTTCAAAATTTGAGTCAAAAGGAGATGATAGTCAAGGACTACACAGAGGAGTTCTATAAGCTAAGAATAAAAGCATGACATATAAAATATGTTGAAAAGGTGGATAGATACATCAATGGATTAAGGTTCAACATCCAAGATGATATTAGTCTTCTATCACCAAGATCAGTTAAAGAGGTATACCAATTTGCTCTTAAAGTAGAGGATAAATTGTCTAGGAAACAAAGTCAACATTCAAGAGGTAGAGGTAAATTTTAGAGGTAGAGGATAACATGGTATAATCAATTAGATACAAGCACATCATGAGGAAGCTGATATTTCATAAAACTCACACCAATTTACAAGAAATGGTTATCTATTCAGAAGTAGGAGACCATTTACTAGAGGTAGAGGAAAAGGCTTTCCTAGTAGATACTTCAAATGTAACAAGCATAGACATAAATATTATGAGTGCCAAAATAATCCTTCTACAAGTTGAGGTGGTGATTAAATTATCTAAGTTAATGAGGATAGTGTGGGATCACATTCTCATGAAAATGCAACTAAAGTTGAAGAATCTTTGCTCATGAATAGAGTGTTGCTCAAGCCCAACAAGGAGATCAAGGAACCTGCACAAAGAAAGATGTTGTTTAAAACCACTTAAAATTTAAAGTGTAAGTGTTTAAAATTTATTATATATAGTGGAAGTAATGATAACTTAGTATCCTCTAAAATAGTTTAAAAGTTAGGCTTAAAAAAAATAACACACCCTACTCCTTATAAGGTGTCCTAGCTGCAAAAAGGATAATAAGTCTTGGTAAATGAGAAATGTAAGGTGGAATTTCATATAGGTAGCTATAAAGATGAGGTTATGTGTGATTTCATGCCTATGGATGTCTACCATACCCTTTTGGGAATGGCATGGTAGTTTGATAGGAAGGCAATACATGATGAGAGAAGTAATATGTACACCTTTGAGAAAGATGGAAATATGCACACACTTATACCATTAAAGGAGGAGAATGCAATAGTGGAAGATAGTTCTAAAGTGCTACTAATAAGTGGAAAAGAGTTCTTGTAGTAAATTGGAAAGGAAGAGGTATATTATGAACTTGTTGGTAAACCTAAAATAGTAATCACAACCAATAAGTTGACTGGTCTGCCTATATAAATTTAGAATTTTCTTAATGAACTTGTTGATATAATTGTGGATGATTTTTCCTAATGAACTACCTCCAAGGTGAAGCATCAACCTTCACATAGATCTCATACTAGAAGCTAATATAAAAAACAAGGTAGCTTACCGAATCACCAAAGGAAAATGAAGAAATCAAAAAACAAGTGCACAAATTATTGGACAAGGGGTTAGTTAGAGAGAGAGTTTGAGTCCTTATGCTATTCCAAAAATCCTGACACCTTTTTGATGGAGATTGGATAATATGTACTAATTTAAGAGCCATAAATAAGATCACAATACAATATAGATTCCCTTTGCCTAGAATTGATGATTTAATGGATTGTTTAAGTGGTTCAAGGCATTTTTCCAAGATAGATTTGAAAAGTGTCCACCATCAAATCAGAATCAGATAAGGAGATGAATGGAAGACTACCTTTAAGATAAATGATGGGCTCTATGAATGGATTGTAATTCCATTTAGACTAACCAATGCTCCAAGCACATTCATGAGGCTTATGAATGATGTATTCAAATATTTCATAGGTAAATTTGTTATTGTTTACCTATATGATATTTTAATTTATAGGAAATCAAAGGAAGAACATCTAGAACATCTTAGAATGGTTTTGAGTAACCTATAAGAAGAAAAGTTACTAGTAAACCTCAAAAAGTGCACTTTCATGAATATAAAGTTAATTTATTTGGGATTTTTCATTTAAAAAAAGGATTGAATATGGATAAGGAGAAGGTCAAATCCATAGTGGAATGGCCTACACCAAGGAGTGTATATGAGGTAAGACATTTTCATGGTTTGGATAGTTTTTATATAAACTTTATATGAAAACTTAGTAGCATCTATGCTCCAATTGTAGAAACATTCAAATGAAACAAACAATGATTTAGATGAATTGAGACAGCTGATAAAAGTTTTTAGATTCTAAGGAATAAGATTATATAGCAGCCCATCCTAGCTTTGCCTAATTTGGGCAAACTTTTTCAAGTAGAATATGATGTGAGTGGGACTACAATAAGAGCTATTTTGAGTCAAGATGGAAAATTAATTACCTACTTTAGTGAAAAACTTAATGATATAAACAATAAGTACTCAACATATGAACAAGAGTTTTATGTTATTATTCAAGCCTTAAATAAATGGAGGCATTATTTTATGCCTAAAGAGTTTGTTCTTTATATTGATAATCATATATCGCAATTTACTAATAGTCAAAGTAAACTAATTCAAAGGCATGTAAAGTGGATTGATTTATTACAAATTTTTTTTTTTGTTACTAAGCATAAGAGTGGGCAAACTAACAAATTTTTAGATAGTTTAAGTAGGATAAGTCTGACTTGCAAGATTCTCAATTGAATATATTGGGATTTGACATGTTGAAAGAGTTATACAAGAAAGATCTTGATTTTAAGGAGGCATATGAAGCATGTGATAACCCAATAAGAAAATATAGGAGTCCATGGATGGAATATATGTTGAAAGAGGGACTACTATTCAAGGGCAGTCAACTATACATATGAAAAGGATCCATGAGGGAGAATCTACTAAAGGAGAAACATAGTAGCTGATTGACAAGACATTTTGGGAAAGATAAGACACTTTATAAATTAAGTGAACACTATTATTGGCTAGGGATGCAAACTGATGTGAAGAGGTTTTTTGATAGATGTAGAATATGTTAGTATGATAAAGGAAGAAGTTAAAACACAAGACTATATCAACCATTGCTAATTCCTAGCAAGCCATGGGATTCAGTAAGTATGGAATTTGTACTTAGATTGTCAAAGACTTAAAAACATAATGATTACATATTTATAGTGGTTGATAGGTTTTATAAGATGGAAAAATTTATTCCTTGTGAAAATATAAGTGATGCAACTCATATTGCTAACCTATTATTCAAAGAAGTAGTGAGATTGCACGGTCTTCCTACAAGTATTGCTTCAAACAAGGATACAAATTTTGTGGGACATTTTTCAAGGACTTTTTAGAATAAATTGGGAACCAATTTAAGGTTTAGTTTAGCCTACCAGCTTTAGAATGATGGTCAAATTGAAGTGGCCAATAGCACCCTTGGAAACATACTCAAAAGTTTAGCAAGTGACCATCCAAAATAGCTGGACTAGGTACTAGCTTAGACAAAATTTGCATACAATGATTCTCTAAATATAATTATAGGTTATATACCATTTTAAATTATGTATGGCATCTGATACAGGAGCATGAGGACAAAAATATTTTAATTATATAAATAATTTTATTATGCCAGGTAAATAAGAAGCTTCCAAGACTTCGTAGGTCTTTAAAATAGGATTCATAAGGCAATTTTAGGAATTTTAAAAATTAATTTAGAAGTTTTTAGCTCATTCAAGAATAAT
Source organism: Torreya grandis (assembly GCA_037957365.1). Classification (NCBI taxonomy): domain Eukaryota; kingdom Viridiplantae; phylum Streptophyta; class Pinopsida; order Cupressales; family Taxaceae; genus Torreya; species Torreya grandis. The sequence goes on from JARHVA010002976.1 coordinate 2,182,691, forward strand.
TCTAAAATGAGGGCAACTTGTTAGAGGGAATCTTGGATTTTGCTCGCAGACCAACTGAGTAAAAATAAGTTTCTCTATTTTTAGTGAGTTCTTCTTGGATTAGAAAATTAAAATTTTATAAATCTAGGGTTGTTTAATTGTTCAAGGGGGTGATACAAGTGTTTGTTAAATAATATTTGTAAATATATGAATTGAGGTTTATTTGGTAGATAATAAAGAATTCAATATTGTGGCAGTAAATAGGCCTATGTGTGTATATTGCAAGACTATGTAAATGCATATACAAAGAGAGATTGGTCAATAAATGATTATTTTCTATATTAAAAGAATTTTAGTATTATTCCCATGCATGTTTTATCATTTTATCTGAATAAGAGTAATAATATATGTTACCCAATTCCCATTTTGATGATTGTATTAAAAAAAGTTCCAAAATTTTGTATAGAGTCGGATATAAATGTGGTGGTGGTCTTGTTAAAAATGCCATATCTAGAAATCATAATTTCCATTAGGATTTTGAGTAAAGAGTCATTTGTCCTCACATATAAATCAAAATTCTAGGGTTATATAGGGTATGACAAATAAATCTATGTGTTCGAAAGGTTATTAAAAGTCATTCTCCTATGAATTAGTGTTTTACATGTTATTCTAGTGATGGAGAGCATCTACAGGTTCTAATCAATTTTAAGTATCATTCGATATTCAATTTGGTTTGTATAAACCAAAAGTGACTCATGACTAGGTCTCTTGATGTATTGTGTCCTTTTCTAGCTTTTATTATCTATTTCATGCTGTTGGATTTGGAGTTATATGACTATACGACCCAAAATTCTGCATGGATGAAGCACTATAATACGAGAAGTAACACGTTTCAAAATGAATGAAAGGGAAGAAATTAGCAAAGGTTTATTATGGTGAGATTAGTAATAAAGGATCAAAATTGATTTTGATAGTTGGGTGAGGTGCACTCATGTATTATAGACTTGGTATAATCATGAAATCAAGCTCTTAAATGAGTGAGATTAGAAAAGAGAATACGTGGCCATTGTGGAAGTATTGTTTGTATTTTGTTCTATATAGACAAAAGTCAAGCTCTTAACAGTTGTGAGGAGAATCATAATGGATGGTGAAGACCAAACATGATGGAAGCATGCACAAACATGGAAATAAATGCATATTTGTAGTTTGTTGAAATCACAGAGGGATCCACTAAAATCCTTGACTGAAATGGAATGTGGTTTAGACTGAGTTGAAACCACTGAGATAAAAAAATGGTGGTGGTATAACTCTTAGGTTGAGTTACATAAAATAAAAGAACATAACTTGATATGGCTATGACATTAATGCCGTAAGATGAAAAGGCTATATTGGGATATTCGAACCCTAGACATAATAATAACAAGGATTATGTGAAGACAATGAAGAAGGCAAAGATCATGAATTAGACAATGTATGCATTTAAAGCTGAGTTAGAAGAGAAAAGGTCTGCATGCTAAAACTAAACTCATAGTTGTAAAGATAATTGACAAGGAAAGCAAGGTGCATGATGAAACAAATAATAGGCATAAGTTTTGATGGTTCAGAGCAAGTGGTAAGGGTATTACACAAGTGTGCCTACATGTGTATTAATATTAGCTTTTCATTTTTTTTAGAAAGTTAACATAAGTTTCACATACCTATATGCATTGTATTATAGGTTACAAGCTTTGCTAAAGAATAATAACATTTGTAAGGAGATTTGGTTCACCCCTATGCATTTTCATGTTAGAGATTGTTTATAGTAGGGAATGAATGATGCAATGGCATAATTTTTGGTATCAGAGCTTAGCAAAGCTCTTAGGAGAAAAACTAAATTATTTGCATGAATACATTTTTGCAGTAGTCAGAAGGAGATAAAGGCAAACTAAGGAGACAATAGTAGATCCATGGAGAAATTTCATAGAAAGATGGTTAGATGTAGGAATATAGAGAAGTGGAATTAAGAAGAGAATTAACAAAAGTTACATTATGGAGGTACAACAAAGTAAAGTATTCTGACTAATCAAGATTTTGATTTGCAAGAAGCTTGAAAGTTTAAAGAGAATTGGTGAAAGGAGGATAAGGGAGGCTAGAAGAAGAAATAAAATCCTTTAAGCCACAAAGGCTTGAAAAGTTAAGAGGAGCAAGTGAAGCTCAAAGAAGTCAATAGACCAAGGTGAGAGAGTCTTGGATGAGACTTCAAGAACATATCAAAAGACCAGGTTTAGATAAAAGTAACCTAGGTGAGGTATCTATTAAGTTGAAATGGACTTACTAAGAGGAAAATTAAGAGGAAAAGAGAAGATGAAGGGCATGAAGGAGAAGAGGAGTCATAAGAAAGAAGAGATAGATGTGGAGAAAGAGATAGTTGAAATCAAGCTAATCTTAACATGAATGGAGAAGGTCTTGGAAGAGATAAGACAAAGATTCTTTGTAAGAATCAAGATAAGAGTACAATGGCCTCTCTGGAGGATGATTAAACAGAGAAAGAGGAAGGAAGAGATCAGTCAGTAGCTTAAGGAGGAAGAAATGGAGATAAATTAGTCTCAATTATTTTCATCTAATCATTTATTACCATGTGTGCATATAGGTGAAATAAAGTATGAATAAGGATACATTGAAAACATGATAAACGAGAAACAAAAACAACAATTTGAGTAGTTTGGCATGGAAAATTAAATGAACATGGCACTTGAAAAGGTGGAGATTTGCTATCTAGAAGGAGATATGTTAAGTGAAGGTGAAGAAGTATTTATAAATCCACATCATAAAAATTTGCTTTGTAATGGTGTCTTTGATGATGAAAATGTATTTTCTCAAAATGATGAATTGTTTAAACAAAAGATGGAACTGCTTGATGCGCTAATTAGAAATGAATGTAAGGAGGAAGCACCCATTGATATATTTGTTAAATCTGATATGCAATAGAAAGAGATGTCTCATATGACATAAATAAATGATAAATTAATTTTGAACCAAGACATAAAAGAAGAAAAAGAGAGTTTTTAGCTGGTTTTCAGAAAAATAGAGAAGTTGAACCTCATAGGAGATGAGGAAAACATGGAGAAAATAGAGATGGAGTCATTGGAACTCTTCAATGAAAAGGATGCTGATAAAGGGGTAGTTTTGCCTAAAGTTTTCGAATCTAACATGAATTGTGAGTAGGTATATGCAAGTTTGGAATATGAACTAGCAAAACAAGGAGAAGTGGATGACTTAATCACTTATAAAAGCTAAGAAAAACTTGAACCTGAATTAGAGAGCTTGGAAAAAATAATCAACAATGACAATGTAGTTAAGAGTGATTGTGAAAGGAACAAAGAAGGTGATGAAGGACAAGATCAATTTCAACAAAGATTTAATGAGACTTCAAAGACTAAGTGTTTTACATTTGAAGATGAATTTTATTTTTTGGAATTTAAAAGCATAGAAAGAAGAACTCTTGAGAAAATTCAAGTGGATAAGCTACAAGAGGAAATTGACTAGACAACAAAATATAGGGATGCAAAAATTTGTCATCCTGAAAAAAGGAGACTTGCTTGAAGACTTGGAGCAAAAAGACAAGCTCAAAAGTGAAGAGCTTGAAAGAAATTTTGAGGATCAGTATTTTGTGGATGCAATGGGACTCATCATTGAATCTACATAACATAAGCCAGTGATAAGGCAAGAAGATAAATTATCAAAATTTATTATAAGTAACCTTGCTTTGTATATTTTGTTTGTAGAAAGATTTATGAAGGATAAAGAAAAACATTTGAATTGGTGCATAAAATTGAGCCCAAGAGTAGACTTATGGATTTGAAAAAGGAATAGGAAGTCTTGGCACATGGAAAAGATAAGGTAAAATGTAAAGCATCTCAATTGAATGATAATAATTTAATGAATGTAAGTTAAAGTATGTTTGATTTTGAGCATGATGCAAATGGAAGAAAGTTGTTAATGGAACAACAAAATTAAAAAAATATTTATAAAAGTTTAAGTAAATTTTAGGCAAAAATGATATTAAATGAAAATGTCATATATGAAAAAGAGAAGAAATTATTAGAATTTGTGAAAGAATGTGTCTGTGTACCAGAAGAGGGAGTTATGTTGGCAGAATCAGATGTTAAAGAAGACCAACAAAATTTTGTATATTCTTCCAATTGTAAATTTCATATTGTTCTCTTTGCAGGAAAAGAAGACTTGAATGAAAAGGATGATGATTTCTTGAAAAAAATTAGCATAGATGAACAGGTGGATGAAATGGATTTTGAACCAATGATAAATATACAAGAAGAATTTCAGTGGTTAGAAAACTTACAAGAAAATATGAAACAGAAAGGTAAATAAGTTACATGGACAAGTGACAACAAGAATACAATTGAAGGTGGAAATTGTTTTCAAATTGTGAAAGAAGATTTTTAGGAGGATGAACAAGGAAAAACTCCAAAGAAATGGAAAATCACTACTAGGGAGAATGATGCTCCCATTATTAAATCTAACCTTTTTCTAGATGTGATGATTGTAGGTAATGCATATTATGCTTTTAAAGAATATGAAGAAGTGAGTAAATTGGTAGAGCTTAAAAGAAGAAAAAAGAAACAAGTAGTTGAGGAGAATACAATTGCATAATTAGCTCTTCGTTGTGGCTTCTACATATTGACCAAAGAAAGCAAAATATATTTCAGGGAGCCAAAAATTCAAAGCAGGAGAATGTTGCCACTTATTCAAGACAAAATAATTAGAAGAAATGAAAAAAGACAATAAATTAAATTTGAACAGGAGATCAAAATTTTTCCACACAATAAAATTGATGTAGGAACATCAAGACAAATATATTTTAATTATGTAAATAATTTTATTATGTTGGGTAAATAAGAAGCTTCCAAAACTTCGTAGGTATTTAAAAAAGGATTCATAAGGTAATTTTAGGAATTTTTAGATTAATTTAGAAGTTGTTAGCTTATTCGAGAATAAGTCTAAAATGAGGGAAATTTATTAGAGGGAATCTTGGATTATGCATGCAGCCCAACTGAGTAAAAATTAGTTTCTTTATTTTTAGTGAGTTCCTCCTGGATTAGAAAATTAGAATTTTATAAATCTAGGCTTGTGTAATTGTTCTACAAGTGTTTGTTGAATAATAGTTGTAATTATATGAATTGAGGTTTATTTGGTAGATAATAAAGAATTCAATATTATCGTAGTAAATATGCCTATGTGTGTGTATATTGCAGGACTATGTAAATGCATATACAAAGAGAGATTAGTCAATAAATGATTATTTTGTGCCTTAAAGGAATTTTAGTATTATTCATGTGCATGTTTTATCAATTTACTATGAATAAGAGTAGTAATATATGTTACCCAATTCCCATTTTGATGATTGTATAAAAAAAAGGTCCAAAATTATTTACAGAGTCAAATATAAATGTGGTGGTGGTCTTGTTAAAAATTCCATATCTAGAAATCATAATTTCCATTAGGATTTTGAGTAAAGAGTCATTTGTCCTCATATATAAATCAAAATTCTAGGGTTGCATGGGGTATAATAAATAAATCTATGTGTTTGAGATGTGATTAAAAGTCATTCCCCTATGAATTAGTGTTCTACATGTTATTCTGGTAATGGAGAGCATATATAGGTTCTAATCGATTTTAAGTATCATTCAATATTAAATTTGGTTTGTATAAACCAAAAGTGACTCCTGACTGGGTCTCTTGATGTCCCATGTCCTTTCCTATATTCTATTATATATTTTGTGCTATTGGATTTTCAGTTATGTGACTATACAACCCAGAATTTTGCATGGATGAAGCACTTTAATAAGAGAAGTAGCACATTTTTCAAAATGAATGAAAGGGAAGAAATTAACAAAGGTCTATTATGGTGAGATTGGTGATAAAGGAGCAAAATTGATTTTGACAGTTAGGCCAGGTGTACTCATGCATTATATACCTGGTATAAGCATGAAATCGAGCTCTTAAATGAGCAAGATAAGAAAAGAGAATATGTGGCCATTGTGGAAAGTATTATTTGTATTTTGTTTTATATAGATAAAAGTCAAGCTCTTAACAGTTGTGAGGAGAATCATAACAGCTGATGAAAACCAAACATGATGGAAGCTTGCACAAACATGGAGATAAATGCATATTTGTATTCTATTGAAAGCATAAAGGGATTCATTGAAATCCTTGATTGAAATGGAATGTGGTTTTTAATGAGTTGAAACCACTGAGATAAAAGGAATGGTGGCGATGTAACTCTTGGGTTGAGTTATAGAAAATAAAAGAATAAAACTTGATATGGCTATGCTGTTCATGTTGTAAGATGAAAAGGTTGTTTCAGGAGATTTTATCCTTGGATGTAATGATAACAAGGATTATGTGAAGACAATGAAGAAGGTGAAGATCATGTATTAGACAATGTATGTATTTGAAGTTGAGTCAGAGGAGAAAAGGTCTGTATGCTAAAACTAAACTCATAATTGTAAAAATAACTAATAGGTCAAGCAAGGTGCATGATGAAATGAATAATAGGCATAAGTTCTGATGGTTCAAAATAAGTGGTAAGGGTATTACATGAGTGTGCCTACATGTGTATTAATATTTAATTATCTATTCATTTGTTCAGAAAGCTAACGTAAGTTTTGTGGACCTGTATGCATTGTATTATAGGTTACAAGATTTGTTAAAGAATAATAGCATTCGTAAGGAGATTTGTTTTCCCCTATGTATTTTCATGTTGGAGATTTTATATAGTAGGGAATGAATGATGCAATGGCATCATTTTTGTTATCAAATCCGAGTAAAGCTCTTGGGGGAAAAACTATGTTATTTGTAAGATTGCATTTCTGCAACATTCAAAAGGAGATGATGGAAAACCAAGGAGACAACAACAAATCCATGGAGAACTTTCATAGAAAGATTGTTAGGTGCAAGAATATGAAGAAGTTGAATTAAGAATAAAATTGGTGAAAGTTACATTATGGAGGTACAACAAAGTGAAATATTTTGATTGATCAAGATTATTATTTGTAGGAAGCTTGAAAGTTTAAAGAGAATTGGTGAAAGGAGGATAAGGGAGGCTAAAAGAAGAAATAAAATCCCTTAAGCCACAAAGGATTGAAAAGTTAAGAGGAGTAGGTGAAGCTCAAAGCAGTCAATAGACCAAGGTGAGAGAGTCTTGGATGAGACTTTAGGAACATACTGAAAGACCAGGTTTAGAGAAAAGTAACCTAGGTGAGGTATCTTGTAAGGAGAAATGGACTTACTAGGAGGAAAAGAGGAGTCACAAGAAATAAGAGATAGATGTGGAGAAAGAGATAGCTAAGACCAAGCTAATCTTGGCATGCATGGAGAAGGTCTTGGAAGAGACAAGATAGAGATTCTTTGTGAGAATCAAGAGAAGAGTATAGTGGCCTCTCTAGAGGATGATTGAATAGAGAAAGAGGAAGGAAGAGATAAATTAGAAACTTAAGGAGGAAGAAATGGAGACATATCAGTCTCAATTATTTGCATCTAATAATTTCTTGTCATGTGTGCATACAAGTGAAAGAAAAGATGAAGAAGGATACATTAAAAACATGATAAATGAGAAACAAAAATAGTAGTTTGAGTAGTATGGCATGGAAAATCAAATGAACATGGTACTTGAAAAGGTGGAGATATGCTATCCAAAAGAAAGAGATATGTTAAGTGAAGGTGAAGAAGTATTTGTAGATCCATGTCATAAAAATTTGATTTGTAATGGTGTCTTTGATGATGAAAATGTATTTTCTCAAAATGATTAATTATATAAACAAAAGATGGAACTAATTGATAAGTTAATGAGAAATGAATGTAAGGAGGAATCACCCATTGAGTTGTTTGTAAAATATGATATGCAACAGAAAGAGATGTCTCATATGACATAAATGAATGATAAATCAGTTTTGAACCAAGACATAAAAGAAGAACAAGAGAGTTTGCAGATGGTTTTGAGAAAAATAGAGAAGTTTAACCTCATAGGAGATGAGGAAAACATGGAGAAAATAGAGATGGAGTCATTGGAACTCTTCAATGAAAAGGATGCTGATAAGGTAGTTTTGCCTAAAGTTTTTGAATCTAACATGATTTGTGAGTGGGTGTATACAGGTTTGGAATATGAACTAGCAAAATAAGGAGAAGTGGATGACCTATTTACTTATAAAAGCATAGAACAACTTGAATCTAAATTGGAGAGCTTAGAAAAATTAATCAACAATGACAATGTAGCTAAGAGTGATCTTGAAAGGAACCAAGAAGATGACGGATGCCAAGAATAGTTGCAACAAAGATTTGATGAGACTTCAAAGACTCAATGTTTTACATTTGAAGATGAATTTGATTTGGTGGAAGTAAAAATCATAGAAAGAAGAACTCTTGAGAGAATTCAAGTGGAGAAGCTACAAGAAGAAATTGATTAGACAACATAATATGGGGATGCATAAATTTGTCAAAAGTGAAGAGCTTGAAAGAAATTTTAAGGATCAATATTTTGTGGATGCAATGCGACTCATCATTGAATATAAAAGACATAAGCCAGTGATAAGGCAAGAAGATAAATTACCAAAATTTATTACAATTAACCTTGCTTTGTATATTTTGTTTACAAAACAATTTATGAAGGATAAAGAAAAAGCATTTGAATTGGTGCATAAGGAAGACATTGAGACCATGAGTAGGCTCATGGATTTGAAAAAGGAACAAGAAGTTTTGGCACATAGAAAAGATCAGGTAAAATGTAAAGCATCTCCATTGAATGATGATAATTTAATCAATGGAAGTCAAAGTATGTTTGATTTTGAGCATGATGCAGATGGAAGAAAGTTGTTAATGGAACAACAAAATAAAGAAATTGTTTATGAAAGTTTAGGTAAATTACAGGCAGAAATGATAGTAAATGAACATGTCATTTATGAAAAAGAGAAGAAATTGTTGGAATTTGAGGAAGAATGTGTTTGTGTACTAGAAGAGGGAGTTATGTTGGTGGAATTAGATGTTAAAGAATACCAATAGAATTTTGTATATTTTTCCAATTATAAATTTCATATTGTTCTCTTTGCAAGAAAAGAAGATATAGAATGAAAAAGATGATGAGTTCTTGAAAAAAATTAGCATAGATAAACAGGTGGATGAAATGGATTATGAACCAATGATAAATATATCAGAAGAATGTTAGTGGGTAGAAAATTTACAAGAAAATATGAAACAAAAAGGAAAATAAATTACATGGACAAGTGACAACAGGAATACAGTTGAAGGTGGAAATTGTTTTCAAATTGTGAAAGAAGATTTTCAACATGATGAATAAGGAAAAACTCCAAAGAAATGGAAAATCACTACCAAGGAGAATGATGTTCCCATTATTACATCTAACCTTTATCTGGATGTGGTGATTATAGGTAATGCATATTATGCTTTTGAAGAATATGAAGAAGTGAGTAAATTGGTAGAGCTTAAAATAAGAAAAAAGAAACAAGAAGTTGAGGAGAATACAATTTCAGAATTAGCATCTTTGTTGTAGCTTTTACATATTGAGAAAGGAAAGCAAAAGATATTTTAGGGAGCCAAATATTCAAATCAGGAGAATGTTACCACTTTTTCAAGACAAAAGAATTAGAATAAATGAAAAAAGATAATAAATTGAATTTGAACAGGAGCTCAAAATTTTTCCACGTGGGAAAATTGATACAAGAGCATCGGGATAAAAATATTTTATTTATATAAATAATTTTATTGTGCTGGGTAAATATGAAGCTTCCAAAGGTCTTTAAAATAGGATTTACAAGGCAATTTTAGGAATTTTTATATTAATTTAGAAGTTGTTAACTCATTCGAGAATATGTCTAAAATGAGGGCAATTTGTTAGAGGGAATCTTGGATTGTGTCCGCAGCCCAACTGAGTAAAAATTAGTTTCTTTATTTTAATGAGTTCCTTTTGGATTAGAAAATTAGAATTTTATAAATCCAGGCGTGTGTAATTGTTTAAGGGGGTTATACAATTGTTTGTTGAATAATAGTTGTAATTATATGAATTGAGGTTTATTTGGCAGATAATAAAGAATTCAATATTATCGTAGTAAATATGCCTATGTGTGTGTATATTACAGGATTATGTAAATGTATATACAAAGAGAGATTAGTCAATAAATGATTATTTTGTGCCTTAAAGGAATTTTAGTATTATTCATGTGCATGTTTTATCAATTTACTATGAATAAGAGTAATAATATATGTTATCCAATTCCCATTTTGATGATTGTATAAAAAAAAGGTCCAAAAATATTTACAGAGTCAAATATAAATGTGGTGGTGGTCTTGTTAAAAATGCCATATCTAGAAATCATAATTTCCATTAGGATTTTGAGTAAAGAGTCATTTGTCCTCATATATAAATCAAAATTCTAGGGTTGCATGGGGTATAATAAATAAATCTATGTGTTTGAGATGTGATTAAAAGTCATTCCCCTATGAATTAGTGTTCTACATGTTATTCTGGTAATGGAGAGCATATATAGGTTCTAATCAATTTTAAGTATCATTCGATATTCAACTTGGTTTGTATAAACCAAAAGTGACTCCTGACTAGGTCTCTTGATGTCACGTGTCCTTTTCTAGCTTCTATTATATATTTCATGATGTTGGATTTATAGTTATATGTCTATACAACCCATAATTCTACATGGATGAAACATTATAACATGAGAAGTAGCACGTGTTTCAAAATGAATGAGAGGGAAGAAATTAACAAAGGTTTATTATGGTGAGATTGTTGATAAAAGAGCATAATTGATTTTGACAGTTGGGTGAGGTGCACTCATGCATTATAAACTTGGTATAATCATGAAATAAAACTCTTGAATGAGTGAGATTAGAAAAAAGAATACATGGCCATTGTGGAAAGTATTAATTGTATTTTGTTTTATACAGATAAAAGTCAAGATCTTAACAGTTGTGAGGAGAATCATAACAACTGGTAAAGACCAAACATGATGGAAGCATGAACAAACATGGAGATACATGCATATTTGTAGTCTGTTGAAAGTATAGAGGGATCTATTGAAATCCTTGACTGAAATGGAATGTAGTTTTGATTGATTTTAAATCATTGAGATAAATAGAATGGTGGTGACTTAACTCTTAGGCTGAGTTATAGAAAATAAAAGATTAGAACTTGATATGGCTATGAAATTAATGTTGTAATATGAAAAGGATGTTTTGATAGATTCAAACCTTAGACATTGAGTCCGAGGAGAAAAGGTCTGCATGCTAAAACTGAACTCACAGTTGTAAAGATAACTGATTGGACAAGTAAGGTGCATGATGAAACGAATAATAGGTGTAAGTTATGATGGTCTGGAGCAAGTGGTAAGGGTATTACATGAGTGTACCTTCATGTGTATTAATATTTGATTACCTATTCATTTGTTCATAAAGTTAACGTAAGTTTTACAGACTTGTACGCATTGTATTATAGGTTACAAGATTTACTAATGAATAATAGCATTTTTAAGGAGATTTGGTTCGCCCCTATGCATTTCCATATTAGAGGTTGTATTTAGTAGGGAATGAATGATGCAATGGCATCATAATCTATCCAAGGGTATTTTATGAGTTGAGGAACTTGGGCAAGCAAGATAAAATAATTACATAACGTGAAGATTTTGCAATAACTATGCAAGAATTACATGAGCAGGTAAAACAACAGATACATAAAAATAAAAGTATAATAAAAGTGTCAATTTGAAAATAAAATAAGTTCATTTTTAATTAGGTGATTTAGTGTTTCTCACCTCAAGAAAGAAATATTTCCTAAATGGGAATATAACAAGTTGAAAATGAAGAAGATTGGACCTTGTAAGGTTTTGAGAAAATTTTATACTAATGCTTATGAATTGGAGCTCACAACTGATATTAGAATCTCACCCATTTTTAATGTAGTATAAATATATAATTTTATATAAGAGGATAAATAAGATAAATCATTTGAAGATAAATATGAGTATATCATCCATTAGGAGCAACAACTACCAAAAGTACAATTAGATCAACTTAAAGCCATTCTAGACAAGGAAGTGAAGAAAACAAAAGACAAAGAGTACTTTAAGTACTTGTTCAAGTGGAAAAACAAAATATTTGAAGATGAAATATGGATGATACTTTGGATATAATCAAGCCTGACAATAGTGTTGAAGAACTCATGAGCAAGAGATCATGAACAATATTTTTGTTCCCTAGTAGTCTGATACAGGTGGATCATCATAAATAGCTCAATTGTGTTAGTTTCTGATATTAGGAGGTATTACAAGTCATTTTTTTTCAATAAGAAGTCATATCTAGGATCTATTTTCTGATTTTAGGTCATTCAAGGGTGTATTGGAATTTCCCTCTAAAACCAAGAAATTCAAATTTTTGAATTGGTTTTGGACTATTGAGAGAGTTTTATCAGGTTTCAAGGGTCATGATCCTTATGTGAGTGATCCTTTGGGTCTATTAACATATTTTAAATATTTTTTTATTCTCACACTTGTTGTAAATGTCTTCAAACATGTTTTCTACTATGATAACCCTTGTTTACTGTAGGAAAAGGACTAAACTAAGCATGTATGAAGAGTTTAAGGTCAGTTCAACAAATATTGGTGTATGAAATAAGCCTAAACCAAATTTAATCAGAAGATAATATTAAATCCAAGCAATAAGGATTGATAAAATAAATGGAACAAAGAATAAAATTGAATTGAAGGTGTTTTTCAAGGTTGTTGATGGGTTGTCCAAGATAACATTATGTGCATTTTAAGCATATATGTGAATAAAAAAGACCTTATTATGATATTCATAAAATTTATCAAGTTTTTTTTAGTTATTTATTTATTTCATTAATTTTTATGTTATTTCATTCTTATATTACTCTTGCAATCTAATAGAAGGCTGAAACAAGGTCTTTGTAAAACATAATCAAAGAAAACTAGTTACTTTAACATATTTTTATGAGTATGAGACTCTTATAATGAATAATATATGTGAAGGAATATTAGTAGGATCTATTCCAAGTGTAATTAGGCTTTGAAAGTTATTATAACTCCATATTTCATTATTTATTTGCTCTCAAGGATGAATTCTGAGTTAAAACCCTAGGTCAGGGTTTAAATTACTAAAATTGTAATAAAATCAAAATAAACCATCAAATCTTGTTAAAAACTTGAAGTTAGATGGATAAGGGCCTAATTTAAATGTTTTAAGTGGTTTAAAAATTTAAAATCTCTTTAATCATGAGATATAGATGAGTGTGTCATAACAGACTTGTAACTAGGCCTAAAACAGGGCTAGGAATCATGTTTCTTCAACTTTTATTCAAGACCAAATTTGCATAGGTTTATATAAATTGTTTTTTATGAAACTTTATAACATGTTCATGAATTTTTGAGATCAATTTATGATGAATAATTATTTAGTCAATTCGTTAAAGGATAAAAGAGCTTTATCAAACCTAGAGGTAAAGCTACAAGCTCATTCAAAGAGACCATCTTTTTAAGAGTATAGACCCTATAGGCATTCACTTACACCACAAAGTTAATGCCAATTTTTTTTAATTTCTCCCCTCTGTGGATCCAGTTCCACTTGTAATAGTGTAATTTATCTGGCATAACCATCATACTTTGTTTGAAGCATTAGTTTTAGTCTGCTATAGGCTAGAACTCAAAGCTTGAAAAAAATGTTTAGGCAATGCAAAACCTCATTTGAAAATAATTCTTGATATTTAAGAGTAGTTAAAGTATCATTATCAAAATGGACATTGATGAGTTGAGAAGATATGTTAGGAATAATAATTCCCTTGATGACACCTCACTAAGATATATGAGCCAAAAAGTATGCAAGATCCTTAATAGATAAAACATATAAGATTGGTGAAAGAGGGAAACATTTACATATAGAGTGAAAGAGGCCAAAATGATCATAATTATCCTAATGATAGTGAGATAGGATGAGGAATATAATAAAAGAGTTTGAACAACCAAAATAAAGAATTAGCTGAAGTCAAGAGCTGAAAGGATAACAAGAATAAAAGGCCACTCGATCTTATCATAAACTTTTTGAAAATCTAACTTTGTAAATATGGTTCACTAATAGGAGGCTCTTGTACACTTCATCCCTTCCCAAATAAAAAAAAAGGTTATCCAATATATATATATATATATATATATATATATATATATCTATTTTTTTATAAATCTTGTTTGCTCAGGTCTAATAACGATAGACAAAATGAGTTGGAGGTGGATAACAAGATCTTTAGTAATTAGTATATATGACACTTTAAAGAGGGTGATGGAGTTATAAATAGTGTTAATATTAGGTTCATTGGTATTGGGAATAAATATGATGTTTAATTTATTGATAAAATATCACAAAATTTATTTTTGTAAAGCTTCTTTGTAAACTTGTAAGAAATTAGGCTTAAAAAATCCCAATTAAATTTATAAAATTCACAAGGGAACCCATCAATGCTCAGATATTTGTCATTACTCATAAATTTTAGAGCATGAATGAGCTCATAAAAAAATAAATGATCATCACATGATTTCTAATATGAGAGACTGAGCGAGGAATAACATATAAACATTCTTATAATTATTGAGCTCTCTCCACTATTTCCTCCTGGGATTGGAACACTACTTTATAGTGGTTCAAGAAAGAAGTAGAGAGTCAAGGAGATTAGTAAGTCTTATTTGACATGACTTTATGGCCTTGATCTAGTCTCAAGCTTGTTTGGATCTAAGAGTCTTAAATAACTCTTTACATGCATAATCACCAATTTTGAACCAATGAAGGTGAGCACAAATTTACACCCTTTCGATGCATCACCATATATAACTTTAATTTGATGTTTGAGATAGGTTTCCAAGGTCTAAAATTAGAATTTAAATGGATTGTGTTCAAAGAGGGAAAACATTCTCTACTATTCTTTGAGAATAATGCCATCTACCCACTTATGAACATGCACTACCTATTTACAATAGTGGTATATAAAGGTGGTGGGATGGCCTCATTCCACCACTTGTTCTCGATGAATAAATAAGATGGATGTGGTAGAATATTCACAAATTTGGGAATGATATGGATGGTGCCCTTGTGGAAGAAGAGGGAGGTGATCAAAGAGAATTGATTGTGTAGAACTTTAAAGTGGTTTCCACTCCACTAGACTCTGTAAGTGATGGGATTATGGTTTGATAAAACATATTCTAATATTTATTATCCATAATTATTTAAGTAATAACATGGAGGATAAAATATAATTTGATATTGTTACAACATTGAGTGATGAATTTAAAAATGATCAAGACGATATATGGTCAACCATTGGAACTACTCACACTAAGTTCAAGTCTTCTTCCACCACCTATTTTGATTCACACCTTAGTGATAAAATTTAGTGGTACACCAAAGTTTTTATGGTTATGAAAGGTAATAAATTCTCTATTTAAGGGGCCAACATTTCCATTATGTGTTGAACCCCAAAAAAATTGTATTATCACCATTCACAAGGCTATGTATGAGGACCATGAGTTGTGGCTTCCCTTTGTTAATACCAAGAAAAACACACTCCAAAATAATGTCAAGTCATATGTAGTTTATTCTCTTAGTGATATGAGCATTGACATGTCAAAACATATGGTAGGGAAATCATGAAAGGTAAGCATTATTGGCATCAATTTTAGTTCGCTTAACTTTTTGTTAACCCCTCATATATTTTTTCTTGATTTAGTTACATCTTCTAATTTAATTTTGGATGAAGAGGAGGTGGTGTATTTGAAAGAACTTCAATCCATTTATTTTTGATATGAGATCTATGTATTGTGCCATAAAAATGAATACTTTATATGTATATGTTTTTCATTTGTTTTCTTTACTAATGAAAAAAGGTACATCTACATTCCATCATGCACATTGACATTGATCAATATATAACCCATTTACTTAAGATCAATGAATAAAGGAATCATTTAAAGGTAATGTGACTAGTGGATCTTTATTAAGTTTATCTCCTTGTCATTTTTATATGGAATAGTTCATTGGTTTTCTTTCATTTATTATTTAAACCAAAATATAGATCACGTACATGCAAAAGGAGTGGTAAAAATGCAAGTTTTTTTTTCAAAACAAAATATATTTTTGTGATAATAAATGCATATTAAGGTATGTTATATCAAGTGGAAATTTGATTTCTTGGAAAGAAGTATGTTATCATTGTAAACAATCCTTATCACTAAAACCTCATGAGAACTATAAAATTGGATGGAAACTACAAAAAATTAAGGTTTTCATTACTAGTTTTCAACTATTTACATTTAGTTACACTACATATCTTATTTTGGTTTAGATTCTATATATTAGATGCCATTAGGCCTAATATCCCTTTTCACTAATGAGAAGTTGAATGCCCTATTTTAAGTGGAATATGAGGAAGTGTATTACATGAAACTTTAGATGCATTACCATTTCTCTACTTAATATAGTGTGTGGCGTCTTGCACTTAGTGACTCTACCCCTAGTTTCCATTATAAGTTATGTATGTTTGATTCAAAGGAAATATGTTATAATTAGTTGGGTATGATTAATAGATTCTAAGATACAATATTTTGTGATAAACCCCTGGTAGTCAATGATAAGTGGTTCATCTAATTGGATAATAATAATATTAGTAAGGATTTCTAAGATCCTTGCCAAATTAGCCCTAATTGTCTCTTAAGCTAACAAATGGATTATTTCATCATATGCAATGTAAAATTACCAAAATTAAAATATGCATGCTAATTACAGTAGAATTTACGTCTATATTTTTTATGTCCCACACCATTTTTTATGGTCTAAATATCTCATGGTGTAAAGATAACATTTTTGTTCATAAGTTGCCTCTCCAAGACATGACACATACTTCTTTTTATTTTGATTTGTGTTGTATTGGAATTTAATGAGGCCTAGTGATATAATTAGTGAATAGTATATGCCTAGGGACTATGCATAGGTTCATTGTGTTTGTATAAGATAAGGACAACCCAGTCATATGATGATTGGGCCATGCTACCATGTCTTGATATACCTATAACTTTAATTTTAATACCAATAATATCATGGTGGAAATGTGGATATTAGTATCCACTTATGGTAGAACCATGAAGCTCATTTTATTATAAGAAGACAAAATTAGCCAATGCATGTTATATCTATAACTAAAACTTAGTTTACATGCTACCTAGAATGATAAACTAGGGGTTACCCTATAGTTAGACTCATATGTTGATCATTATAAGCTGACCCTAATAGAAGGAACTATATCATAATAAAAAACTTTGAATAGAGGCCTAGGAGTCTAACCCACATCATTTGAAACTCGATGTGAAATAATTTAGAAATTATTAATATGGTTTGGGTCTTATTTAAGTACTTGAAGCATATGAGTTTGGTGTCTTATGAAAACTAGTGTTTTAGTAATGAACAATAGGAACTAGAAAATGTATTAGTGGAGGTTGGTAACAAATCTATTTGGTTTAGTTTGATAATTATATTGGAAACCCTAAATTAATATAGTGCGATAAAATGCAATTGATTGTATCTTTTGTGGCTATATTGTATTGTTGAAAACCCTAGACCCACTATCTTTAGAGAGGATTCATTGAATAAGTGTTAGAGAGTATTTTTTATTCAATTTAAGGATATTTACAACTAGGTTCATAATTTCTATGTTTATTTTCTTAAAATAAAGCTTTTATTATTTTTAAGGATCTAATGGAAATAACATACTTTGGTTGATAAACTTGCGAGAATTAACTCATACATTTAAGTCTAAAGGAGGAAAAGCTTGTAATTTTATTTAAGGACTAATAATTTCTTAATTTACATGGTAGTGTGTCTTGTGTGAATGTGGTTGGAAGATATCTTTCTTTAATTAATTGTGAGGATTTAGTTTAGCCAAGGCAGTTTATTCTAAAGTACATAGAGATTCAAGAATGTCTTTGTATGCTATTAGAAGATACTATAATAATTAATTTTGAAGATGGTGAAACTAGCACATATTTTGGTATGAATTCTATTACAAAGAAGATAGGATTTATTAGATCCAAAATGGTGATTGTGATGTTGGGTATTATTGTAATGTTGAATAATTTACTGAAATTATTTATATAGTTGGTTTTTTATTATGTATGCATTAATTTCAATATCTTATTTCTAACTATAAAATATTATTTGTCACCATGGATAATGTCCATTCATACACAAAATGTACCATGGTGATAAACATGAAGGACGATGGAATATTTATGAAAGCAAGTTCTTGCATTAGAAGACATATTGTAAGAAGTTGTGTACCAAAGTCTGATAGTTTTATATAATTAGTTGAAGAAGTTCAAATAAGAATAATGTTGTATATGTGTATAAGTATCTAACTTGTGAACAATAATCAAAATGATTTAGTGATTTATATTTAGTTTGTTGGCATTTACAACATTTACTTCACTTAGTTGATATGTTTGGGTTACTAGTTATCTACTTTCAATTCTGGATGGTCATATTTTCACCTTGTGTCAATGCCAATTGGAAACCTTTGTACTATTGTACATAGTTTTTCTAAATATTAATTTGAGTTATTTCACATGTAATGGAATTTGATGTAATCTCAACTCTACCTTTAATAAAAATGGAGGGTTACAACTAGATTTAATTCATTATATATTATGATCTTGTTGAGCATATAATGAAAACATAACTTTTATGGAAACATGTCTTCTAGTAATGGATTATAATAATATTAATGAACTTACATATAGATTTAACATAAAATGAGTACTTCAAAATAATTTGTGTAAATTAAAGAATTCAGTCATGGGATGTTTCTCAAACTTGTATGACTATTTAAATTGTTATTTATTGTTTAAAGGAAAGATGAATGCACAATTTATATAAGGGTGACCTTATTTATTATCATATAAAGCAATTCAAACTAGGTTCCATCTCCATCAATATTAGCCTAATTTTTATTGTAAATTTCCCAATCATTTTTATGAGTGAAGCTCAAATAGAAACTCTTTGGACATTAATAAAAGATTCTGACATGTAAACCAAAACCATTTGACAGTATTTTTTGGGCTCCATTTTTGTAAATCACAACCTTGCCATATATATTTTCTTAGTTTTTTTGAAACAACATATGTATTATCCATAGTTAAAATACCAAAATCCATGAACATATTCCAAAAATTATGAATATATAAACTCAAACATATTCATCCCTATACTAGGCAAACATATTAAGATGATATATACAAAATCCACCATCATAATTTCAGGCTCGGTCCATAAGAAGGTCATAAATTAAAAACTCAAGAGTAGTATAATTTAATTTAGGTATCAAATCACACTTATGCCTGATAAGGGATATGGAGAAAAAATTTCATCCTCTATCAATACAATAAAGGCATCCATCACTTCTCAAGAATTTCAATTACCGATGCACCACTTGT
This sequence comes from Torreya grandis, assembly GCA_037957365.1. Lineage (NCBI taxonomy): Eukaryota > Viridiplantae > Streptophyta > Pinopsida > Cupressales > Taxaceae > Torreya > Torreya grandis. Next base: position 2,202,226 of record JARHVA010002976.1, read on the forward strand.
ATACATAGTTCAAGTACACAACATCTACATCTTGGACACAAATGAGATCATAAAATAGGAAAGGGAAATAATGAGGTGTATATTATATGTGTATCTCGAATGTGATAACATGTCCATACATAACCAAATAAAAATTAGACCTACTCCTTGGGAGTACACATACTACCTTGGCATTGGACAATCATAAGGCTTAATAATACATGAAATCAAAACAAAATTACCATAATAAAATGAAGCACCACCCACCAACTATATCTAAACATAATGGATCATAAAAAACCCACAAATATTAAAGGTTAACCACACAAATCATTCATGTTACAGTCATTCAAGATTTTTATAAGCGACTGGCCTCATTTTTTAGAACATAACCACCTATATATCTCTCTCAAGTGAACCCAAGTTATAGTACTATACTCAACCTAAATTATTTAAAACTATTATGTTTCTTAGGTGTGAAAAAAAAAAAAAAAACTATTCTATCATGTTTCTTTGTATGTTAATGAAGCATTCTAACATGTAAATCACAACCATTTGACATGGTATTGAGATCCATTTAAGTAAATCCAACCTTGGCATACATATTAATTTATTATTTTGTTATGTAGGCATAAGTTGTGTGCCATTCAAATTTCAAGGTTGTTTTTATTTGGCACGAATTTAAAATAATGAATTAATTTTTATATATAAGTAGAGCATGTGAAATAAATGTGAATGGAACCTTATTTGAGAGTCCAAATACCTTTGTCTTAATCATCAGTAATAAATAATGTTATAATTAGTATTACATGAACAAGCACTTGTCTTAAGAATCATTGACATTTTTTCATTGTGAAATTCTAACCACATAAAGTAATATTACTAGTCTATGAATAATAAAGTTTATGTATACCACAATACCATGGTCATAAAACTAAGACTACGCTATTTACATGTACTATAAGACAAGTGTAGATCATAACTCATACATGGATCTATCCAAATCCATATGTCTTCTATGTATATTATGATATATATGTGTAAATACATGTGAAATTTAAACATTCATATTATTTTTGTGACAATATTCCCTTTTTAACAATAAATTAGGTAAATTATATATATCACATAACTAATAATTATGCAATAAATAATGGCACCTCTAATTTATGATCTACCTAGGAGGAAGTTGAATATGAATATTACATGAAAGTTTAAAAGTTTATCCCCATGAACGTATTATAAACACTTTCATATTTTAATCATAGTTTGTCTTTTAAATGAATGGAGTGTAAATGTTTGATGAAATGGTAGTGATTGAATGAATTAAATTTAAGAGAAATAGAGGGACATAGGTAGATTCTATGCATTCAATTTATTATATAAACATTGTAGGGTAAAAAATCAAAGGGTTACACATAAACATTATCAACTACACATACTTCATAGAGAATAATCTATTCAAATATGAAAATATCATATAAAACTAAGAAAATATGAAATGAAGTATGATTAAGTTGCGTTATGTCCATCAGGGGTCATCCCATTGTTAAAATATGTTATGTCTATGTCCCACTTCATTACCTTGTTTAGGTCCTCATTCCACATTTGTTGTTTGTGATTCTTAGAGTGAAATAGGTTTTGAGAGTTATCCCCTATGAAATTCTATTTTTTCTTCTTATATTTGTGATTTATATGGTCTCTTTCTCGATGAAGGGTGTTTTTATGCCCATCATGCACTTATTGGAATAGATAATTTGTTGGGTGTTGTAAACCAAATGTACTTGATATTTCCTTGCTCTTAACCTTATTGTAAAAGTATACCATACACTTTTCCAAGAAAGACAATATTCCAAATTTGTTTGTTGTTGTGAGACAATTCTAAAAAATATTTTGAGCTCTGCTTCTCTAGGCTTCAAGTTCATATTATATTCCAATATACATGCCTTGTTCATACAAGGAAAAAATAAACTTTTCAAAATTACAAAAAATTGTAAACTAAATGATCAGGAGTGGAGACGTCTTATATTATAACCTTCTAGCTATTTTTCACTCACCACAAAATTTACTTCACCTTCATATGCATCCCTGATTATCCATGCCTTATTATTATGATGAAAAATAGTAATTTAGAAGACCTGATAAATATAAATTACCCTGAGTATAGGTTGAAAAATTTATTACATTATTATCCCCCTCTGATCCTCCCCCTTAAGTTAACTATCATTGACACCCATAAAATCTTCTGTTTGACCCTTGTTTACATATCCTGATCCATTTCTCATGCTCTATGTATCAAAAACAAGACAGCCATATGAAACTAAAAAAAAATAGTAAACAAATATTATATAATTGGATACAAAATTTATACTAGACTCTCTATCACTATTAGTGGTTCACACCATCCAATGCATCATGAATTATGCCCTTTATTCTTATCTCTCTCATCAAATCCACATTTATGAAATGTTTACATATGTAGCCTTGGATTGAAAATTGATAATTTCACATTGACATGATTGGAATTACATTATATATATGATAATGAAATGTATAATCTATTTAAATTTGCACCCAAGCTATACAAAATTTAGTAGTGTGAAAGGTGACATGCCAGTTTAGAATTTTAAAATCCTTAATTGATGAAATATTTTCAATTTTATTCATCTTAAAGTTCCTATAAAATATAACTCTTTCTTACTTATAGCCACCAATAATATATATATATATATATATATATATATATATATATATATATATATATATATATATGTAGTTAGTTGTTGAACTAACCAA